>VZDJ01001247.1:19517277-19690980 GCA_008694505.1 Cyanoderma ruficeps
AAAAAAAAAAGAAGAAATTATCTCCCTGCATACATGCCATCTCTTTTTATAGGCTGATTTTTATAATGAACAGGCCTTAAATCAAGAAAATAAATATAAATAACTCCATGTAAAATAATAATTAACCTAGGTAGATAGGTAGGTAGCTATATTAACCTCTGGTTCAAAGAAATCCTTCTGCAGCCATAGGGAAGAGACAACCCACAAGGAACAGCTATTGTAGTTTCATCCTGGATATTCCAAAGCCATGGAATTGCCATTCCACATGCCTGCCAGGAAGGATATTCAGTTTAATCTGGCTATTGAGGCGATTCTAAACCAAACGCTGGAGGTACTCGGCATCACTGTCGAATTTGCAGGGCCAGGAAATGCCCTGCCATGGAGCCCACAATACTCTGTAGTGCTCTGACTGTGGGATTAGTTTTGCCCACAGAGTTCACAGAAGATCAGAACACGAACACACAACAAGCTGCAAAGCTGCAATTCTGCTTCCCTGCATCACCCCTGAGTATTGCATGGTCCTGCATAAAACCGTGCAAAGGGAAAGGAAAACCTGCTAGGAGAATCTGCACATTGGTGTAAGATGTTCCTTTTATCTTCTTCGAAGATTCACGAGAATTTTCAGAGGCACAATGAACACAACACCCTTCAAATATTATGCTACACAATTAGAAAATTAAATAAGTGCCCTGTAGAGGACCATCAGTTCAAGATGGGAAAAATTGCCACTCCAATAAAATCTTGTTACAATGTTCAAGGTTAAGGATCTGAATTCATGGACTTTGGTGTTCAGTAGGACCATACATATATTAAGTGGGCAAAACTTTTGGTAACAACACTCTTCCTAAAGTTGAAAATTATTATAAGGAAGTGGCTGTCCAATTTGTTGTTTCCTATCTTGGAAAATTATTAGGGAAAAAAGAGACTGGTAAACAGAACCCTGCTCAGTGACTGGCTTAGAGAAAACAAATATTTTGGGGCAGATTATTTGTATTCCTTATAGCAAGCTACTAAAAGCTCCAGAAAGATTATCCTTTCTATTACAATGTAAACGCCATTCAACAACATGCACTAGATTTAGCAGAAATACATGCAGTTGTTTTAAATCTATGCTGAATGTGTTCCACTGTATATACATCCTCTAGTAAAAGGAGTAATAAAAAACTCATTTCTACTTGAAAAAACCTGCCGAGTTTTAGTTCCTACATAACATAATGCATATTTAGACTATCATGTTATTCTGTAAAAGATGTCCAAACAAGATGATTTGATGTTGGAATAGTCATCTCAGAACAACCAGAGCAATGTAAGGTAAAATAATTGTCAAGTCAATCTCTAGCTTACACTTTATTGCAGAAATAAATTGAACTCTGCTCTAGCTTTTTGACACGTAATTCTGATACTAATGGGTTCAAATCCATTTCTCTTTGCTCTCCTTCCTAACAGGAAGCCTCATGTAATACTGTGTCAGAAATCTACCAGTTACTGGCTAATGTTTCCCTTAAATAAAAAGTCTCTGCCTGTAATAGTATTAACAGCTGCCATCAGTTTACAGTAATGAGCCACAGTTCATCATGGTAGTGCTACTACGAAAATTAGAACCTTCCATGGAGCTTCTCAAATCACAAAAAAAATTACCAGAGCCATCCTGAGCTGTGGTGTAACAGCAGATGTTGCCTATCCAGGGTGTAAAGGTCAGATCCTAAACTGGGGGAACTGTATTCAATCATCAGAATCACTCAGCTGATTATTCTGCATTCTGTATATAAAATACAGCAGCTCTATGTTGAGAGTCAGTTTATAAACCCTGTGTTAATTTTCCTTAATTTCTCAAAGCAAAAAAAAAATCCACAGTCATTTTACAGAGTATTTCACAGCTTCTTCAACAGATAAATTAAAATAAATTTTGCTGGAAGAAACGTAATAATTTAACTATATATAATGTAATATCTGGGGTAACCTATACAGTTTTCCAGTTTCAATTAACAATAAAAACAAACAAACAAACAAAAAGAAAAGCGGCTACAAATCATGACATTTTAATTTTATTTGCTCCTTAAAAAAATTGAAAGTGTGTATCTCAATGTGCGATACCTCCAGAGTTTCAGAAACTAAGCACATATTTATAAGGAGTATAGCAAAAGAATAAAGTATTTAATTGAGATCAGGATGGTATTTTTCTGTGGCATTTAACATTGTAGGAACTTTGCTGCCTCAGAAATCAATGGGAGACAGATTATTCTGAATTTTAAAAAATTAAAAATTGTTCTGAATTAAAAAGATAAAAAATCTAAATGCAGGAAAGTTCAAAACACTTTATCTTCATGTCTTCAATGTATGCTTCTACATTCTGATATAAAGAATTTTCAGTAACAAAAGGAAAATAAACCCAAATTTGCACGGAAGACAATTCACCCTGGAAATAAAAAAGGGAGTATTTAATCATAAATCAAAAAAGTTTTAAGTTGAAAGAAAAGTAAGCATGTCACATCACTGACATCAAGATCATCACAGCACTGATTTTGTTGATGGCATCTATAATGTATTTTTGACATTTTGAGTGACAGATGCCACCATCAGAAGAAATTAAACACACCTGGCCATTAGTTTCCTGTAAGCAAACAGCACTGTTAAAGCTGAGGCGTTCAGTATGTGTGCAATAATTACTGAACACTGGCATCTGAAATGTTCTTACGGACACCTGGAGCAGAAAAAGTTCATGAATCCAACACTGCCTTGCCAAGAGTGAATATTTCACCAGGACTGATGTTTTCCTGGTACTGCTGACTATTTCCTGTGCTTACCAACCTACCTGCACTCATTACTTTTCAAAGGATGATACCTGTAATGACAGCTCAGGATAATTTCATGGAGATGCACACTGTATTGCACTTACCAAAGTTTCACATGCACCCTCAATCTATTCCAAGCACAACTGAATTATTGATCCAAAATAAAATTATACGTACTTGAAAGGATTCCAACTTGGAAGAATCATCATTTATAAATCTAATTTTATACATGACCAATATAGGCACAAGTTTCCAAAACGGTAACATTGTTTTTCTTCAAAACTGCGGTACGTTCAATTGATTTTTCTTTTTTTAAATGTTGAGACGTACATGCAATCTATTTTAAATGTCACCACTTTGTTTCTTATTTAATTATCATTTCATATGGCTTCCTCAGTAACTAAATGATTACCTCAAGTGCTGTAGGGATCATCTAACCCTATGCACTTTTGACTTACAACAAAATTGTACCACCTTTCAACACAGGGATCACTAAAACTACTTTTAAAAAGACAAAACATCCTATGAAATAATCCATTTTGGTTTTTAACACAAATTTCAGATAATTCAAGCCCTCCCCTAACAAAAAGTAACAAACTCATATTATCAGATGCTATGGTACCACAAGGTCTTACAAAATTTGCATCATGATTCTGCCTCCCATCCTTCTTTTCCCATTTTTTTTCAAGTTGAAGGGTACGTGCTACTCAAAGAAATCATCTGCTTACCCTGTAGCAAAGCTGTTATTAAGAGACATTATCCAAATGCACTCACCTCAGCCTCTCATGTTTTCTAGGGAGATAGACATAGATTTATACACATTTATATATAATATACATATGCACACAAATACAGCTTTAGGGAACTTGGTCAGTGCGGGATATGCAGTGCAACATTGCCATACACAGGGATGCCATTGGATTAAACAAAAACCAATTTAAAGTCCAGACTTCTGCAGCTTCTAAATTCTGAAAGGAATCCCAAAGGATACAAACATATAACTCTTATTTTGCTCAACTGTTTTCATATTTGCAAGTGAACACCAAAAAATTTTCACTGAAACCTTTCTCTAATTAAGATTTTTTTACTTGATTTTTCCTGATAGAAATGTGTCAAGACCACTTTGACTCCTCTTTAATCTTAGAAAAATGATTATAACTTCAACCTTTATGCAGTATTTGCTTTTCTCCAAGGGAAAATAAATCATGGTATGATATGACATGATAATGATGAATGATAATGACTGACAAACCCAGCAGCCTTAGATGCACGTCAAAGTTTAAATCTTGACCACGTTCAGCCATAAGGACTGAAATCCACTATTTGCTACCTAAGAGAAAAGGAAAAACTTCACTCACACATGAAACAAATAAAAATTTGATACTGCTCTAACTAAATCAAAACTAACACTACAATAAGCAGTGAATGAAAATTTATAGCAGTGATGCTACTCTAAGTTACATCTTGAAGCCAAAATGGGAATGTGAGCTGGTAGGGTCAGCTGGGTTACTGATACCCATTTAACCTCTTAAATACAGATGGTTTTTCAAGAAAAGTATCAGAAGCAAGGAAACAAAATAAATTTATATGACAAAACAAAACCGGGACATGAAAAAGATCAGGTTTTGCCTCCCCGTGTAAACGGTGACTAAAATACCAAAATACAGGAAGAACTGGATGTCTCTTTCTAGAGTGCTAAAAATTCACATAAGAGTACAAAAAAAGGGGTAAGAACTTGGGGCTTCCTAAACAGGTAAAATTCAAATAATCAAGTGATTCTCCTTGCAAATTATTATAAACAGCTATTTAAGAGATTACAGGAGCTGACCAGAAGAGGATTAATAAACTATTAATATAAATTATTAATAAATGAGTGCTATATATATCTAATTTATTAAGAAGATATATGCAATGAAACAAACTAAAGAAATTATGCATTTAAGCTTGGTTAGGAATTGTTGCAAAAAACACTTTATTTATTCACTTCAAATGTATTCACTTCAAAATTTCAGATCTGTACACTTTCATAAAAACATGCCCTTTTACATATGCATTTTCCAAAGCTAGGTAAATGCAATATAGCCTTTAAGGCACAGTAAAGGAAATATCTGTCTACTGAAATGAGAAGTTGGAAAGAGTATAAGACATTATAAAGCATCTTGATACCAGTAACTTAAATCCCCAAATGACAGTAGAGCAAAGCATGTCTGCTTAAGAAGAAGAAAGTAAAAAGGTAGCCTGCTTCCAACTTTAGCCTGCTTTTGATGTCATATTCACTCCATCTTACTTTGGATGCAGCTTCGGCAGGAATTAACTGCACAGAATGAGTTCTTAGGTCAGAAAAAAAGGTTGAGTACCTCAAATTATGGCTGCTTTTCTTTTCTTCCCCCTGCTTCTCCAAGACGTGTCAGCTGGTATAAAGAGAGACATTATCTCTCCCTATACTCATATCACTCATATCTTTAAACAATCACAGCTGTAACATCATAAAGAAGCAGTTGTCTGCTAAGGATCATTGACTTGTTTTAGGACAGTAAAAGGCCTGAACATATGATAAAATCCACTGTCAATAACAAATATTTCCTGAATATCTAATCAGTTAAAGACAACCGAGATCTTACAGCCTTTTATATTTGACAAAACAGTGTAGGACAAAAAATCAGAGAATTTTACAATGACACTTCCATGCATTCATAATAATGTCCAGCTACGATAATCTCTGTCTTACCTGGGCATCCTGTTTCAATTTCTGAAAAACAGGCTATCCTTTTTCCTGATCCATACTCACACAGAAAAAACCCAAAAAAAACCCCATGAGTCAAAATTCTAGTTTCAGTGCAACAGCAACTGAAGTAACGGAGAAAATGCCTTTGAAGTAAATAACATTTGGTTCTTTGATTTTAACCTCAATCTGGATTGATTTATTAACTGTAAGTAATGATCAAGTCCTAGCTGCCAAATATCCATTCTTCTCCTCTATCCTTCTTGGTATATTTTGTCAGTACCTTTGTGATGAAGAAGTCCAAATGTGTTTATCAACACTTACAGAACAAAATTTGGCACTATTAGGAAACCCCTTCTGTTGGAAATTCTTTTTTTAATCTCAGTGAAAATACCATTTCTCAACATGATTCATCAGACAGCAGAGCTGTTCAGAGTACACACACACAGAATTTGTCATGAGGCCTAGATGCATTACTTAGTGGTATAATATGGCTGCTGTGTGTTAAACCAAAAATCCTCAAATATTTTCATCCTTTCATCGCTTTCTTGTATTTAACTCTTTTCTTTTCTCAAATTCCTCAAAATTAAATTTTCCAGGACAAAGATCATCTTTTTCCTGTGTGGTTACAGTATCTGGAACGGTGAGTGTCAAGTACTTGAGAAGAATTTCTGGCTATGGCCCTCTAAAACAATAATTATTCTCTTCACCTGTAAAATCCTCCAATATCAGTACACCGGCATATTTTTTATAATTTATCACACGTACGCACATTTCTTTTTTTCCCAAAAAGCTCAAATGAATCACTGTTGCTAGTAATAGCATTAAAGCCATTCTAGCTCAGAGGTAATCTTGCACCTGAAGCACTGTGTATTTAAAATACTTGAAATGCAATTGGGAGATGAAATTTGTTCATCCAATTTCCGGCTGCACAGAGAAGAAATTTAGCAAAATCGTAGATGGTGTTTTAAGGGCCAAGGCTGAAGTGAATAGGAAGCAAACCCTGCCCAGTAAAGAGCATTATCAGGAATAGAGAGCAGCCTGTGACACGTATATAATTAGAGAAATTGGAGGCTTTGCCCATGAGACCATGTGTTCCACAGCAAATCCAATTTCCTTCACTCTCCCTTTCATAGATATGTGTAAATCATAAAAGTCCATGTGTTTCCCTTACATATAACATAGCAATTTCTTTTTTTCTTTTCCAATATTGCTGTTAATTGAATTCACCAGACAAGGAACAGAAAAGAATCACAGCCCAGATCTTTTCAGACCAACTGACTTGCAAGTCAGAAACCATTTAAGGAGACTATAAGACCAAATTTTACATCTTGCAGGCATCTTACGTGATGGTTCATTGCCTCCCATAAACATAAGGCATTAGCTTTTCTTAAAAAAATCTTTTTTCCTTGTAAAAAAAAGTACAAAATAAAACTGACAACATAAATGTCTGATGTAGAAGTCCAAATCATAAGGAGGAAGAAATTAATTTACCAACTTCCAAATTAAAAAAATAAAAGTCTGTTGGTTCTACTTCAACATCAGGAAGTGAGCATCAAATAAACCAAGTTTATAATAAAATTCTAAAAATAATTCTGGAAATATTAGGGCTGTCAGTGGCATGGCACAGAGCTTAGCTCTATTACCTACGAATCACAACAGTAACCTCAGACATACGTAACAGGAGCAAGGAAGCAATCACTCTGAAAAAGACTTCTGTATGATAGGGAAAAACAAATTAGGCCTGAGTTTCCATAGTGATACAGCAACAAAAGGCTGCTGCAATTTCCAGCTGTCTATAGTGAGGCAGGAACAGAGCAAAGGGACTCGAGCCCCTTCTCTGTAAATTGGGATTAGCATACTCAGAATTATCCATTAAATTTTAGTTCCGCACTATAAAGAAAATATTGAAGGAACTGGAAGAGGAAGAATAATAATAAAAAACAAGAAGTTCTGCAAGAAGCAAAATTACTAAATGCCATGGATTTGGATTTCATGGTTGGATTCTCTGGTATCTTAAAAATGCAAATTCCAATGAGTACTTTCCCCTATTCATCTCCTCTGTGGATTCTCTGACGTTTAATAAGAAATGATCTCATACTATAGCCTGGCTGCCAGTGGGAACACTAATGGGTCTCTTGCCCATCTGGCAGCCTGTTTTCCCGAAACTTACAGGAATTCCTGTCCAGTGGTGCTGAAACTGGCCAAGAGTTAAGAAGCCACTGAAGGAGAAAAGAGAGGAGAGGGAACAGCAGCCATACAAAGACTTAGGCTAGCAAGCAGACAGTGTGATCATATAAGCTTTGCTTCCTTGGGAAACCGGGCTAATTATCAAAGGACTCAAAGATTCACTTATGGTAAAAGTCCAAAGGCCCCAAAGCGGAAAAATACTTAAAAGGTAAAGTGGCCTATTGGATATAGGGCTGAAAGGACCAAACATGATAGCTAGGTTGAGACACAAATGATGAGGAATGTTATAATTTACAGAAATATAAATGTTAGTCAGGGATGATGAGGATTTATTTGTACCAAGAGGAGTTATTACTAAGCAGAATTGCAACTGGGAATTGTGGGATTAAATAAAGGAAAGCTTTAGGCTAAAAATCAAGCAACACTGTAAGGGAGAGCAGTCTATAAAACAGTTTTCAGACAGGAAATGGAAGAGCTGTGGCTTAAGAAAATTAAAACTGGAATGAAAAGAACCTGGTTTTTTATAGAACAATAATGCATGGATGGTAAGATTGGCTGGAATGTCTAATTGGTCTTTTTTTCATTTATCAGCAGATTAATAACACAAAATACTGCACTAACAGATAATATAAAAACAAAAGTAGCTACTCTTTGTGAGTCCTTATCCAAATGTCTGAAATCAGGGTTAAAATACATAAATGTATAGATGTGCCTTCTTCACACATTACTTATATGATACATCAAAAATAAATACAATATTATCCAGGTAATGATTTATAGAGAGCTATTAAAACATCTACTTCTACACATAATGTTATCAAAGGTCCTCTGTATTTCTATTAGTGCAACATTTTCAAGCAATATTGAATAGTTTGGGCTTCCTTGGTACTGTTTTCCAGTAAAACATAAAATAAAATAATCAAAATGCAGAAAACAGATTACATTACACAGTATGTTTGATGTAGCAACTTCTAACTTTCATTTAATATAGCTGAGCTGCAATGACTAATGCTGCCCATGGCCTGTAGTACAAAGACCTAAAAGGGGTTCCAGACCAGATTACGCCCAGGCAGGTCTCATTTTAACGGAAATTGGAGAGATGAGAAAAAGATTATAGGAGCACACATTATAAAAACAGACCTCACGAGTCAAACTTAATAGTGGAACCATTCTCTTTCATGTAGACAACCATGAAAACAAATATCCTGTAAGCACTAGATATATATTGTATCTTTCTACCCGATCTCTTTGCCTCCTTGAGACAGATTCCCATTCATCTCATGACTATATAATTTGATCACAGTTGAGTAAGGCACAGCAGGGGAAAGGGTCTGTCTGATAAAGTATCAGGCTCCAGGACGATAGATAAACAATTTCATGATTTCCAGTTGTAACAGGAATGATACAGTGCTGGATATTAAGATATTAGTCTCGTAGGAATACAAATATCAAGCTTCTGCAGTTTTTTTCTCTTACTAAATATGTTTTATTTCCATTAAGTAAAAATGACAGACGGATTCTGACAAACTTAGGCAGGCCACCAGAACAAAATTCAAGGCACATGTCAAAAATGAAACCAAATTTTTTTTATTATTATTTTTCAGTGTGAAAGCTAGTATATAACTTCCATAAGCATACAAGTGAAAAAATAGAGCAAGGAAGTTTCTTTCTCAAGGGGCATCTTTACTGCAAAAAACATTATTTAAAAGTAAGTGAAACAGTTGCCTATCAATTTGCTTCACATTTCAACCTCCTCTTTCACAAGGGACATGTTGGCAAGCAACTCCTCTGTTACAGGTCACTAGGGAAAAGCCTGTTTGCAAAGCTACCCCACTGTTCTACATGTATTAAATGAAGGTTTGAGTGATAATATTTCAACAGCAATGATTAACTTCTTTTTCTTATATTAACATACAGATTTGGTTGGAATGCAAAGCACAAATAAATGGCAGCCATTATTAATACTAGTTCTGTTAGTTGACAAAAATCATACTGTCGTTGCAATTACCTCCTGCCTTGGATAGCTGAAAAGCATGGTCATACCCACTCCTGCTGATACCTGCTTTTATTTAGAAAAAAATCAAACAAAGATACATTTTAAAGAAATTTTTAGTTGCAAACCCTGGGCATCACATTTTTTGTTAAAGAAAACATATTGTGGAGTAAGCAATTTTTGAAGCTATCATACCATCTAATTTGTTATCACTTACCTGTGATTCCTTCACGTTTTCCACAGTGAAGTTGAACCAGACTCGGAAGCGTGGGTTGCAGGTGTCTGGCCTAATGAAGAGGTCATACTCAAACTCTGTGACATGGTCCACTCGGCCAAGGTTCCCTGCCAAAAACAGAATGAAACAGGATGTATTTTAATGAATGGCTGATCAACTCTCCAGGAACAACACTGAGAAAAGGTTTTAAAACTTCTACCTCTGTTGGCTAAAATATACAAGTATAATAGGCCTTACAATAGTTCAGAATTATTTTTTAAAGGTAGTTCAGAATTGTTTTTAAAGGTTTAATTGTAGTCATAAAATGAGACATATAGCAGTAAGCCACATGCATATGAATACACCAAAAAGAAGACAACACAGATTTCTATTATTCAATCAAATTGACCTTTTGTCTCCTCTTATCTGAATACTTCAATTATGTGTCCTAACATCCTTTTAAGTGTTTCCTTTTTCCTTTTTTCCACTTTTCCAATGATGTCTCTGCATGTCTTTTTGTCCCCACCTGTTAGGATTTCTTTCTTTCCAACTGCTGCTCTTGTTCAAGTCCTTGTAACATTAAAGAGTCCCCAGATTTCCACCTGGCCTCCCTGGCTCTTGCTCTAAGCATTCCTCTCTCGCCACAGATGGTCCAGCCTTCATCTCCTCTGTGATTCAAAAACCATCTCAATCCTTTTCCTTCACCATTTACAGCCACTATCACCTCCTTCCAAAGACACAAATGAGATTTTGCTTCAGCTTGTTCCTAGTGAATTTCATGGAATAGTATTTTTAAATATAGTCAGAGCTACATTGTCCCCTATGGCATTATTCAGCAGGCAACCACACTGGCTATAGAAATGAAGCTCAGCACTGGGAAAACCCACTAAGTGCTTTTAAATTGCTAAAATGGTATTTTTCCTTTGAAGTGTGCCAAGATTTTTAGAGACAGGGCTTAGACTGTCCATTTCATTTACACACTACAAAAATAAGACTTTACATTTTCCTGATCCAATCCAAAACCCATCTCATCAGGTCTTGAAAGACAGGGCCATGTTTTAGCTCACATGCTAAATTATATTTCTTTTTTAAAAGTAGCACTGAAAACCTGGGTTTATGGCTTCAAATACATTTGGGGGGTTAGATATGTATTTTTGGGTTGGAAATATACTGTTGGGTTCTAATGTGTATTTATATGGTTATTTGAGCTAAACAATTCCCTCATCAGCAAGTCCCACTGCAGTCAATAGGACTGTTCTCTGGCAACACGTTGCTCAATACCAGCACAAGCAGAAAATTTCAGCTGATCTGCTGCTCTGGGCTGGAAAAGCAGCAGGAAAAAGACATTTTTAATTCTGTTTATCAATACAGTTCCAGGATTTCTACCTTATCCTAAATTGTTTCTGGCTTTACTAATGGAACATATTTAATCTTCTCTATTTTTAATGTTATCCTCTACTTTCCTACCCACATCCTCCTTTTCAGAAGAAAATTCTCTCCACTGCTTCCCTCTGCAGAGACCTGCTCCACGCTCTCAATCTGTTCCTGAGGGCTCGCCTCAAGGAGACACTTGGCATTGGAAATATTTGAAAAACCAGCTCTATTGCAAAGCCAGAATGCCTCTGCCAAACATAAATAATTTCACCTGCCGTGGTGGGCGTCGATGCCCAGGTGCTGGCAGTGGGGCTGCAGGCCTGGCTCTTGGAGAGGCTGCGCTGCCCCTGCCCACTCCAGCCTGTTCCTGACACTCCCAGATGGCTCCAGGATGGCCTCACCCATGGCACAGCCCAGCTGCTGAAAATGTGTCCAGTGAAGGGCAAAATGCTACACAGGCAGAGGGGCCAGGGAGCCTGAGGAGAACCGGGGAGCGAGGAGGAGGAGGGAAGGGGGTGCTCTGGGTGCCAGGACAGGGACTCCTTTGTGCCCTGTCTGGAGAGGCTGGAGCAGGTTGGTGTCTCCTGGAGGAGCAGTGACCCATGGAAGACCCAGGCTGGAGCAGGTTGGTGTCTCCTGGAGGAGCAATGACCCACAAAGGACTCAGGCTGGAGCAGGTTGGTGTCTCCTGGAGGAGCAGTGACCCATAGAAGACCCAGGCTGGAGCAGGCTGGTGTCTCCTGGAGAAGCAGTGGCCCACAAAAGACCCAGGCTGGAGCAGGTGCTCCTGACAGGACTGCAGCCCTGGGAAGGGAAAGACCCAGGGGGGAGCAGGGGAGCAAGAAGGATCAGCCCTCAGCCTCTTGCAGTGTTCTATGTGTGGGGAAGTTGATCATGGGAAGCAGGGAAGGACAAGGAGCAGGGATTGTTTTCATTTCTCTTCGACTCTTACTCTGCAATAGAGTCTGGCAATAAATGAGTCTCCCCAGAGCAGAGTGTTTTGCCTGTGCAGGCCATTGGTGAGCACCCTCCCTGTCTGCACCTGGACCCATGAGGTTTTTCACCTCATTTTCACCTCTGTCCTGGTGAGGACTGTGGGTGAGAGAGCACTGGGTGGGCGAAGGCAACCTACCACAGCTCCTGGCTTTAGCTGAAATCCCTGACACATCTAAGTGCATATTTTGCCACAGGGATCAGACCGATCCCTTACTGACAACTGAACTCACATCTTAATGTAAAATATGATTTCCTAGAGATAATTATACAAAATAAATAAGAATGGTAAAACCAAGCTATTGTATTGTAATACTTTTAATTAAGTGGCTTCATTTTGCTGTATTTTTCATTAAATGCCATGCACAAATGACATAGCTGGGATAATAATATTCCTTGGATATTTCAGGATTTAGGTAGTCCAAGGTATTCATCCTGAAAGTTTAGATTCCAGTTGCATCACAGGTCACAGATCTCTCTGGACAAAGTTTGGTGTGTGGATACACTTCAGCCTGAGCTGTGCATGATCCTGGCAGATTCTCTAGGGTTAAGGCAGCAGGCTGGATGAACACAGATGGTGGGCTAGGTCCATCTTGTAAACTAATAAACTAATATACATGCCTCCCAGCAATCCCAGCTATTCCAGATATGGATTAAGTTGTCTGCAGGACAGAGCAGAGGCGCACATTTTGATGGAATTACTCCCAAAGAAGGACACAGAAGCAATTAAATTCATATTTAAAGTTCAAAGAGCATTAAAAACTTGTACTGCAAGGCATAAGAAACTAAAAGATTATTAAGTGAATAATTAAAACAGAGCAAAATGAGACCTTGCTTTTGACCTTTTGCATGTTTCAGTTTCTTTTTCAACATGAAGCTAACCTGAACTGGATGGGGAACAGATGACCCACTCAGAACTGCTTTACAATCCTCAGGATCCCAAAACTAGCACTGGAGAGTTGCTCTGATGTCAGGGGAATCATGGATGGTGAAGAGCTGGTGTGCTGAAGCCACTGCCATCCAGTCTGTTCTGGAAAGTTCATCTCAAATCCAGCAGAACCCTTAAAATTTAATCATTTGTGTGCTTGATTCCTCAGGAATCAAGGAATCACACAATCAGCATAATTTTCTCTCTTGATTTGAATACTCCCATCCCTACTAATGCACTATTTTTTCCTTTTGTGAGTTTATTGGTTTATTATTAGTTTTTGCCTCTTACCAGACACACGTCAGCTGCCATTGTCACCTGCAGCCCTTTGCAGTTTGGTGTCGTTTGGACATTTCATTAGCCCACTACTTCTTCTCTGTCTTCCAGATGCTAAAGAGGCTGGACTGAGCACTTATGCCTTCGGTAACTAATTCAACAAGTTCCTCATGCTCAATAGACCATTGTTTGTAATATCACAGCCTTTGCTCACAATCTGTCAGCCTAATTTCAGCCCACATAGCAATGTCATTAAACAAGACAACAGTTTTGGTACAAAGAAGCCAAGAACTGTAGGAACAAAACACCTCCTCGTTTTAAGAGATGCTTTGTAGAAAAACTGATAATGCCACTGAAAAACATTTCTTGGTGTCTAAGAAAGGATATAAACTTCCCAACGTTAATCTCATAAACAAACTGAACAGTTTTTTGTCCTGCCTTCACAGTGCTGTAATCATGGGAAATACATTTATTCTAATGGATGAGAATTCAATTCCAACACCACAGGTACCACAGTGACATGCATTCCCTAAGGAACAGGAATTAAAACATTGATTACTGCATTCCATTTAGATATTAAGCTATTTTAACATTTTAACACTGAAAAGAAACAACTTTTCTCTTAAGTGCAAACCACCTCTAAACTGATTTTGTTTTAATATCTGTAAAAAGTTCCATAAATTTTTTCTTGCCTTTTTGCTAAATATATAGCAAGAGAGAAAACTATTTAATAAATGGGTAGACAGCAAGTTTCTCCTGTATCCCAGGAATTTCTGTGCAATTCCACAATACATACAGTGTCCTTTGCAGTACCTGCAGCCAAGAGTTTCTGTGCTGAAATTGTGACAAATGTAAGAGAAAGCCAGATAGCACCAATTCTGAGTAATGTATCTACCAATAGTTTTCAGTCATGATACAACTACTGTACAACCCTTTGTGTGCACAGTTCTTATTCTGTGTGCGTTGCTAGTCTGATCATTTGTGATATCAGTAAGAGAGTGTTCACAACCTCATTGATTAAGTATATTGTTCTGAAATCAGAGAAAAAAGGTCTCACACTACTAAAACAACAGCTTTGGTTTGAGTTCATGCCCACATGGACTCATCACCACTCTATTCCATAAATATAGAAGTTGTATATATGAGAACATACAGCATTCTCCAAAACCTCATCACTCTATATCTTGTGATTAGCACTGTATTTGGGGGTTAACATTATAAAACACAAGATATTAATGTTATTTAAGGTACATGTATGACTAACTAACTGACTGACTAACGCGATATCCAAGGGGGGAAAACCCAACAACATTATGAGTGATAAAATCTGAACTGGTTGGCATTCTAATACAATTCTCATTTAACTTATTTTTAATAATTTGGGTGCACATCTGGATATCAAATGACTTTCTGCCTATATCTTAAAAGTAAAACAAGTAATTTATTAGGGTAGCCAGCACTTTGCAAAACATTTTGGATTTTCTCGCCCATGCACTCTGAAATTAGTTGCAGGGATTTTTTTTTCTATTATTATTTTACTTTACAGAAATATTAGCATGCATCTTTTTAAACTGATGGGAAGATGTGAGCAAATCAAATTCCCAAATGTCTATAAACTGACTTTCACTTAGCCTTGGGGTTTGTTTTTAAGACACGCTCAATTTTCAGTCACAGTCCTGTTCAATACTCTTAGCATACCGAGAAAAGAGGAGACACACTTTCCTTTAATCATTCAAGCTGAAATTCTTAATTATATTTGCTTAAATTGCTTTACAAAGTAATGTTTAGTGCAATGCTCTCAAAATGTGAATAGTGAAAGGGGTCAATAGCATGTTTCAAGTTTCTTTAAAAGTCAGAAAAAAGCCCAATGATACAATTTATTAATCATGCAACATACACTTAGTCCTCATAAAATATTAATGTATATTGCTTCCTACATCAATAAAAAGTGTACTTTACACAAAGAAAGAAAACCTGCTTAAGAAAATGCTAGCTAAAGTTACTAAACATTCTAACAATTATCATAAAATGCTAGAAAAGAAAATATAGATATGTTAACCAATCCTAAAATCTTCTTAAACCGCACATCGTGCTTGCCTACAGAGAATTTTTAAGATGAAAAATAGACCTTGAGGGTCTTAGACAAGCCTGAGGCAATATAAAGAAAAAGGTCAAACACTCTGCTAAAAAGGACCGTTATCTTCAGAACAACAACTTATCAGCCAGCTTGCAGCCCTGCTTATTTACAGTTATTGGTCCCCGAGGAAGTGCACTTCAGCGCAGGGCGCGATTACTTTGTAATGAGTTTGCCAGAAATGGTAAAGGAAACTAATTTGTAACAATGTGCTGTTCCCGGCACATGAACTTTCTCAGACACTTTTTTTTTTCTTTTTTTTTTTTTTTTTTTTTTTTTTTTTTTNTTTTGTCCGGCCATGAATAACTAACTTCAGCCTCCCTAATAAGCAGTGAAAACAGAAGTGCACTAAGCCCGGCTGAGTCGGGAGCATAAATGTGCTGAAATATCAGTGATTATCCCTCTCAGCTGTCCATTACAGTACTCATGATGACCACCAATTCCCCTGTGGTGGATATATAGAATGCAGGTTTCAGGAGGTGGATTTGCACATGAAAATTAACACCATTTGGAAGAAAATAGCCTGCACCTGTCACAGATTAGCAACAAAAGGTCAAATGCCTCCTTTTACACCTAGAGCACTTGCATATTGTATGCCTTGCTTATAGGAGCCTAATTCTAGTTTCTTAATTCAGAAAAGTGAGCACCATGGTGAACTGGGGAGAAAAAAAGAATTAAATCTTGGCTAAAAGCTATCAATAAATCTATTGATCAAGATACATATGAATGGAAGTAGCTGAGGCAATCTCTGTCTCTAAAAGAGGTAGTTTTTCAAAAGAGAATTACACAAAGTGCTCTTCTGTTTTTGTCAATATGCTGCCAGGTTTTGAAACGCTATTTTTCATCCACACAATAAAAATCTTGACAAGTAAGCAATAGAAAATCACTAATACACTTTCAGCTGCATTTCAATCTATACAAATTCTTTAAACAAAAAAAACTCAAGAACAGATTGGAATATACATCATTTTCACCAGCAGAACCTGGGATCAAGTCCAAGATAGCCAAACAGTATAAATCTATATTTCATGCAACTCTACATTTCCCAAAATAAGGTAAAATGTTGAATATGGAATAACCTCGATGGAATTCATCCTTATAGATGATAAAACACATTGAGATGATAATGCAAAGAAATTTTATCGATATGTTCTAAATGGAACAGGAACTACAGGGACTGAGATCTGTAAAAACTTCTCTCGAGTGAAAGATTAGATATCTTCTGAAAGGAGTGCATCTAGGAATATCAGATGCAAATTCCCACTTGCTTTATGGTCTTTGTCTGTGAAAAAGAATTCATAAAAAAATAGTTTGGCATTAAGTCCTAAAGAACTTCTAAATAGTATTTGATTTCTAAATAGGAAAAAAAAATCTAATGAAATTGGGATGATCTCTGAAAACCCATAATAGTTTTTGCATCTTCTCTTAGATTCATATGCCAGCTCAAGATACCTGAAACTACAATGCACAATTTGAAAAAATAAGACAATACCATAAAAACCGCATATACAACACCTGTAAATTGTAGTTTAAATTATTAAAATTGCACATACCAAGCTCTGCAACACAAAGTAATATCTTCACTACCACAGTTAAATCAATGTTCTGTAGAAAATCTCACGGTACTCTTCAGAAATATAGCATTCTTTTAAAAACCTGATGTTCCAGTTAAAACCATAGCAAGGCTCGTGACTGCACTTTTGGTCAAAATCCAAATTTCCTTTGAAAAATTGTCATGAATAGAAAATAGGCCAAACATTTCAAAAATATGTGGCTCAAAAAGCTGGATGCTTCAGACTTGATTTGCAGTCTCTTTTCTATCTTGCCTCACCTGTTAAATAAGTTGAAATTGTTGTTTCCATAATGTTTTAAGTTTTTATCAATAGTGACATCCAAATAACAGTAAATCAGTAGTTTTTGTGAAAAAGATTGTATGGGAACAATGACTTAGGTCTTAGCAGCAGCTGGTGAAAGGCCAGGTTCCATCTCTGCAAAGGGTAGATCGGGATGTAGCACTCACAGAGGCCGAGAAACTCTGATTGAGCTTTTATTTTAAGCAGACAGTGTGATAAAATCTAATTGTGACTGAGAGCACATGAAAATCCTGGCTTTACACTTTTCTTGTTTATCTATGTAAACAGCACGAAAATAAATTGTATGGATTTGGTTGGGGGGTATATAAGTTATGGATCTCTGTTGGTTTATTTGTTTCTTTTGGTGTTGATCTTCATTTACAACAAAGAGAGCCTGATCTGGTTTTTTACACCTTGTCAGGTTCACAGTCAGAGTTCCACCCTCTCCAATACTTTTCCTCCCAAGTGACATAAGTTGGGTACACTGGATCCATTTCCTGGGGGCATTCTGCCCACAGGCCCTGGGAACACAGTTACTGCTTCTCAGTGGTCCCAAACAAGTGTAATGAACAAATCTTTAATTCCTTTGTATTGAGTTAAATTGCAGAAATATTAGTGATGTGTGGCCTAGACTAAAACACCCACAGGAGTTTTATAAATTAAAACTTTTATCTGAATTAGAGTAGGAGGCAGAATTGTCTTCCACACAGAAAATTAAGGGAATTGAAAACCTTTAAGAACGAAGGGCTGGTTGAAAAAGGAGAGAATCATAAATGATCTTAAATCTATTTGTTGAATACAAAAGAAGGAAGGGTGAGGTGGCCACTGCCATGATTTATTTTACTAAAAACAGTTACAAAAAGATTCTCATATTCTAGGAGTCCAGACAGTGCTGCCAATGGACAGCTTTAGGATGGGTTCTACCTTTCTGAAAAAAAAACAACTTTTCTTGTTCACAGGTGTTTGAATGCCTGGGCAAAGGGGAAGGGGGAATAGAGGGATTAAAATTTATTAAGTAGGCTTGAGGTTCCTCTTCCAATGAGGATACAGTTACAGAGATTTCACATTATAAATAACTGTAAAATTCTAGCACGTGCTAATCCCAAAAGCCACCTATTGACATCACTTGCAACTTTCTTTTATAGTCCAGGAGAGTAAACAATGCAATTTAGAAAAACAACACAAGCAGCTAGAACTGGAATATATTTTGTCTTTTTATGTTCATTAAGTAGAGCAGTCTAAATGGTGATGCACAGTGAAAAACAGCAACAAGTATTCCTGAATATTTAGTGATCATGATCACTCAACAACCACTATGAGCAAAATAGCACAATATACAAGTAATAGATATCCCAAAATACTACAAAGACCATTGTGTAAACAGCAGGCTCACTTATGCATTAAGAAATTATACAATACAATCTTGCTGAAAGAATTCAATAGTTTTGATCAAATTAGATTGATATTTAATCACTTGCAGCCAAAGAGCCTCATTTCAAAATTGCCCTTTTCAATAAAAACTAGTGCTTTCGGTTAAAGGACCTAAAAACCTGGTGCTGCAAAGAATAAAATGTCAATGTCACCGTGTAGGGAAATTGCAAAGGATGAATAAAATGGAGTCAGTCTCTTGACTACTTCTTCTATATCTGTGAGTCTTATAAAGTACAGAAATATCAGCAGAGCCCAAAACCACAGAACAAATGCTCCAAAAAGTCACAAAATCGTGTAAACACACAAACTGGCAGTGGTAAAGCAACAACTTAGTAGGGAGTGTCAAGAGTGCTTAAAAATTGGGGGCCTGTGCCCTAAGATGGCCATCACACACCCACTACACCAAATCCACCAAATCCCCAGAAAAACAGATTTCTCTGCTCCCTCTTTGTCAATTCCCCAAAGGCCCCCAATGACAGATGGGCAGTTATTTATCCACGGCAGCGAACCTTTGTTAAAGGAAAATCAGAATACAAAGAGGTTTTGCATTAGTGTCAGGAAACTCAGCTTTCTTTAACAAAGCCTGTGCTCCCAAAACGGGTCTCTCACGGCTGCGCTAGTGCCACGTCTTCCAGAGCAGAGCTCTTAAAGGGAAAAGCATTGGGGGAAATTTCTGTTTGGAAGTCACTTAGCATATAATGGGTGCTATCCTAAATAAATAATTAATAAGTGAATAAATAAATTATAGCAACGTCTGCAGCCTTAACCACGGAAGCAACCACCAGCCCAGGCAGATGAGGGAAGAGGAGCTGCGGTAGCACAGTGGGATGTACCATCACCGGTGTGTCACAGACAGAAACATGTCCCAAACACTGACTGGGTTAGGGGTGACGCTCACTGTACACCACTGAAATCTGTTGCCCTCTAAAGCCTCTGATGTAAAACATTCTCATCTATACCTGCTGCCTAACAGCACAGGTGTGCAAAAAAAAAAAAAGGATTAAAAATGGTTCAAAAAATTAAAAGCTGCATTTTCTTTACTCTTTAGCACATCACAGAAGTCCTACTTATGTAATGCTTCCTACTCAATATATTCATCATTTTGCAAAGACCCTGAGAATTCTTGTAATGCAAAAGACAAGGAAGTTCTTTCATCCTACAAGAGAGGATATTCCTGTTGATTTATTACTGCACAGTAATGCTGTAATTCTGCAT
The DNA here is from genome assembly GCA_008694505.1 of Cyanoderma ruficeps. NCBI lineage: Eukaryota > Metazoa > Chordata > Aves > Passeriformes > Timaliidae > Cyanoderma > Cyanoderma ruficeps. Next base: position 19,537,393 of record VZDJ01001247.1, read on the forward strand.
TTGGCCTAGTTTGGTGCCTTATACACAGAATCACCATTTTTCCAGGGGAATCCTTCCAAAGTATAACTACATACTGACAGTTGAATAAAAATTAAAAGATGGAAACCTTAACCAGAGACCTAGAGTTGTATTATATTTTGTTCTCAGGCACTTCTCAAAAGTCACCGGAGCTGTAAATAAAATCAGAAGTTTTTTATTAAAGAGTATTAATGGAAAGGTTCCAGGGATTGCCTTATAAGACAATCTTGTTTTTTGAGGTGGATCCTAGATAAGAGCCTTCTTCAACTAACAAATTATTGGGTTTATAGCTGAAACTTACTTTATTTTATTTCAAAAATCCTTGGAAAAAGGTACTGCAAGGATAGACTTTCCATACAAATACTGAATGTGAATAACATCTGTCCTACATACAGATTTTGCAGTAGAAACAGTCATCTTTTAGTTTATTATAGAACTGAATTTGATTCTCTATGCCATTATCAATCTCATCACAAAAACAGTTTGGGGGCTAGAAATTTTATTCTCATTCAACACATTAATCCCATAATTTCATTGCCTAAAAGTGGTATCTTACCATATAATCTCCATGATAAAATTTACAGATAGACTTTCCTGCAGTCTGGGTACATTTTTAGCCATTTCATCAGATTAGACTGATACACAACTTTTCTGCTCATCTCCTCCTCCTCTGTAGCTCCCACTCTGACATTCTTTTGTAGAACAAGGTGATTTCTCTACTTTTCTCTTTATTATACAGCATTTTGATCCTTCTGTAGGTAATGGAACTTGCTTCTGTATTTTCACTTATTTAATTTCCTGTGTCTTGCTATTTTCCTTTCCTCCAGATACCAGCCTGTTCTGGAAGCCCCCCTTGACTTTCAGATTTACAAATATTTATGAAATGGCACTACTGTTCATGTCATAACTACATTATGTTGGTTTGTTTTTATAATGCTGCTAGGATTTATACAGGCCTTTGTAACTGTACCCACATGGATGTAACAGAAAATTATTTATCCTCATTTATCTTTGTTTAGTTAAAGCGTAAATTAGACCTTAAAAAACTAGCTTGCTGATGTTATTTTTTCAATCAGAAGTGATAATTTAAATATTGACATTTTAGATGGCACTAACATGTTTTTGATTTCTGCTATGGTTACAATGGTTTTTTATATCTGAATGTCTGTCTTAATTTTGTTAGGGGTTTGGTGTTGTTTTCTTTTTTTTTTCATTTTGCTGAATCCAGAAGCGTTTCCCTTTATTTCAAAGTATTTCTATGTTTGTAGTAAATTAAACATTAATCTTTCTCTGCAAATGTCAAGTGATATTTAAATGTTTTTCTGGCAGATAAATGATTATTAATATTAATGCAATAAAATCACAGCTCTTTGTCCTTTCTTTGATATTTAAGAAAAAATTAAGAATGTCAAAACAGTTCTGCAAAAAGAGAATTCATTGGTCTACCATCCACTCTTCATTAGCCTGAGAGGTAAAAAATTACTGATCTTGTGAGACAATGTGTTTATAGAATCAGAAAGGGTTGAAAATGAATTACTCTATCAGTGGTAGAGTGTGTATCACTTCAATGTGAAAATGCCTTGTTAAAGTTCATTTTAATTTAAAGCCCCCTTTTGTCATTCAAAAAGCTTTAGCACAATGAAAGAATCTTTGTCACTTTCATAATTAGCCCCTCTTGCACTAAATGAGAATAAAATCTGATCAGAAGTCCATACAGGCAAGGTCATAAATCAAAGAGAAAAGCTCCACAACAGTCCTGTAAGATTTCCAAAGGCACACACAGCTTGGAATTAAAGCACTGTAGTCAGGATCCACTCCCAGAAACACAGCACAGAAAAAGCCCCAATAATATCTGTTTGACAGGCTAAATTTATCTCCATATTCTGTAGCCCTATAAACACATTTTGCTGTTTAGATACAAAAGCAATTTCAGCACCAAGGACAATCCAGGAAAGCAAACAGCTGTTAAAGTACTACTATCGCCGTTTGCCAAGCAAAGTCAAATTAATTTAACTTAATGCTCTCCCTTCAAACCGTGGCAGTAAAACAAAAAAGAAAATAAAAAAATAGCCATATATGATAATTGTCATAAAGCAGGAAAAAAGTTGTATTAACAGAAAAAAGTCCCTCGGAAATCAAGTTTGATTTTATACACAGAAGTGAGTGTGCAGCCCAGCTCAAACGTAAACTGGATTTTATTCAACTTATTTTCATTTTCAGATGAAAGTAAAAAGACATTTTGAAAGATGTAATAGAATTCTCAACCTTGGACAGTTATGGAGAGAGTGACAGCACATCACTCTCTCTACTCAGGGATCAGCAGAACACCAACAGATATCCAAGCCATCAACATATTATTTTACTCCCCATGTTAACACAAAATGAGGATTTCATCAGAAAATGACGCCTAAAACATGGGGAGAGAGAAGGGCAAGGAGAGGGGAAGGTAGGAAGTTGAAGGGAAGACTGCTATAAAGTGGCAGCCAGCAATGAAAATTTGTATTCTACAATAGATACACCTTTTACAATTCCATGTATTATGGTAACATCAAATGCTAATCTTAAAGTTAAATCAATGAGAGTATGTTTAAAGTAGCCACATCCATACAAAGAGGAACTTTCATGGAAATTCACATTCACATCTATAAAGTATACATGTATATGTAGACACTTGTATTTATCTCAACCTTCAAATACACTGCTATGTCCATTAAAATTGTGCAACTTTCCTTTATGAGATTTTGGGTTTTGACAATATTTTCTCTGCAGAACCAAGCTATTAATGTCCTGTCTCTAACCATGCAAACACCAAACTACTTTCACAAGAACGGCTTGTTTGGAGGGTGTGGTTGCTTGCACATCTCTCACATATTTCCAAAATTTCAAGTTACAATAGTTATATAATGATCACAAGTCATTCAATTCCAGACATTTGGAGACATTTGGAGTTGGTCTGCTAAGCAACAGACTGAAGAGCATCAGTGTGACAAAAAGCACTGCCTTTTTCCACCCTCCTAAAATCTCACACTTTAGTTCACTAACATCGAGCTTCTCACATCGGTTCAGGTAGTGAGCACTCAAGTTTCCCCCCAGACACGGACCCCCGTGCTTGAGGCACAAAAGAAATGTAATTTCCCTTGTCCCTCAGACGTACAGGTATCTAAAAGGGGCAATTTTCAAACTCCCATGCAAGTAAAGCAAACCTGGGAACTGCGACGAGGGCGTGCAGGTGATTAGAGAAAGAAAATGGATTTAAGATGGATGGGATGAGGATCTGAGTCAGACGTATTATTGAAATTGAACTGCCTAGATCTTTTTCTTATAAGTGAGTATTCCAAAAAGCCAATAAAGCTTCTAAACAAATAGCAGGCTTTTTTTGCTATATAATAAACTAGATTAATTGGCTTTTAAATACAGAAAACTCAAAATGACAAAGTATGAAGGAACAAAAATCAAAACAGAACTCCCTTGCCCACTGTGCTCCTGGTATTACTTTTCACATTTATCTGAATCTCAGAAAATGCAGAGGAAACTATGATTTTAAAGCCAATCACATCCCAAACTCACTTTTTCTGCTCTTCTAATAATTCCTTGATATCCAGAAGTTTCTAGCCTACCAAGACGCCCACTTAAGCTTGATTTAGGATTCCAATTAAGTGGATTAAAATTAAATTTTCTTTTATTTGACTGTATCTCCATTTTTTTTCTCACTGGGTTTGTGTTTGGTAGGAACATATTTTTCCAAATAGAAAGAAAAAAAAAAAACTAAAAAAAAAGAAAGCTGTAGATTTTCAAAATAGACAAAATTTTCTCGTAAATTATTTTATGAAGCCAGAAAACAAATCAGTACTTCTAAAGCAATTAGTACTTAAATAACCTTAGAGTGATTGTTGAGCAGCATTATTGTGCCTCATGGGCCTGAAGTGACCTTGATCAATTATACAGATTCAATGCGGCTTTTGACTCTTCGAAAGCAGGGACATACACACACTTTGCAGTAGTAGTTCTATTCAAGATGAGGCTGAATTTCTAAAGAGGGGTGCCAATTTACCACTACGTAAGAAATTAAAGAAATATCAAAACTTTTCAGTTAAAAAAAAATAACAAAACATGCTACTTTTGTTACATACTATATTTTACTTCTAATAGTATACCCTGATAATATAAGAAGCTGCTATGAGCTTTTTAGAACGTAATGAACATTAATATGAGATAAAGGGGCTAATGAAAATTACTTTTTTAAATATATCCATGGCTAATTCCAATTTTCAGTTTGAATCTATATGTATGTGCTTTACAACACAATCATTCATTATGACAAACAAAAATCTTTTTTTTTATTAAATGCATTGGAAAGTTTTAATACATTATGAAACACTGGACAAAGACTTACATAACGAAACAATTATCACCTTAAGAAGCAAGTAATTATTTGTTGTTCCTAATTTTAATAATATTCTAGCACTTTAACCTCAAAACCTGTATTTCTTTCATTTACTTACTTGGAAGTAAAAAATCAGATATTTAATGTGTTACTAAAAATTTTTTTACATGTTATTATCCATAGTGAAAAACTTTCAAATGAAAAAGTTAACTAATGTCAATAGCTTTATCCAAATAGACCTGCTTTTTCAAAAGCCAGTCTTCAAAACCGGGAACTTTTATAAAGTCTGTCTATTCATTTTCATATTTTTACCACACTGACAGGAAAACATTATCTCTGTGACTGAGAGATGACTTTCTGTCACAGTGCTGATGTGAAAGGCAGTCAGCGACAGAAGGACCTTTGGCTTTGGAACATCCCAGACTCCCAAGAAACATGGCAGTCCCACTGTCCCCTCTAAAGATGAAAATAGCTTATACTTGGGGAATTATAATTAGAATTTAAAAGACTTCCAACTCTGAACAGGTGGGCAGCCTCTTACAATTACTAGGATGGCAGGGATGTTGTAAATATCAACTTATAAACTCTTCTACAAATAAGTATATAAATAGGGGATATCTGGAAACCTAAAGGGCTAGCAGCTATATTTTTGGGTTTTTTAAAAAAAAAACAAGCTTTTTTTGTCATCAAAGTGATTTTTTTTTTAATGTTAAGGGGTTTTTTTTAATGTTTAATGCTTTTTTTAATGTTTAAAGTTTTTTCATACAAAACTTCACCTGCAAAAATCAGTTCTGAGCTATTTGGCCTCAGCGTACAGAACCAGAGATTCCAGAGTCACATTGTGTCTCTTTTTTCCCCTTTCTCTCATTATTTTTGCACTTGCTGCTGCATTTTGCTGCCCATCAAGGCCTAGAACACCCTGGAAATGAACCCACACCCTGGAGCTCACCCTGAGCACTCCGCAGTGGTGGCCCCAGCCATGCATGTCACACCACGGGGCAGTGACACTGCCTGCTGCTCTCACATGGAACTGAGCCTCCACCTTCCCCTGCAAGGCACCTGACACCAAACCACACCAGGACATTCTTCCAATATCATCCAACAAACAGTAATAATTATCATGGAGGAATGATTATCTAACTATTTTTAGGGGGCGAGATAATTTTATAGGACTAGACTGGTTAATTAAGAATACTACTAATAAATAAGTTTATTTTATTTGGTTAGATTTTCTTGGTGTTGAAATCTTTCTGCAAGATTGGAAATAATTCACAAATATTATCTTTCCAATGTAACATCCACAGTAAAATGACTTTGGACTGCATATTAATTAGCCAATACTGAATTTCTCCACATTTTCTAGTTCATACCCTATGGAATTTTTTTTTTGTTAAAATATAGTAGCCTATATTTGCTCTCACTATGAAGTAACGTAGATAAAAAAGACCAAATCACAATCATCAAATTACAATAGTACGACTTTCTGATTTCAGCATTCTTTCTTTCTCAGAAGAACCAACAATTTAACATATGTCTTCCAGTTATTATTATCAGTTAGCAAAGCTTGTTACAGTACTGTCAAAGAACACAATATTGCTTTTCTCCTCATCTAGGTTAAATCAGCCAAAAACTGAATAGGTTGCAAAAGATAATGCTTGTTCTCCCTTCTCTTTTTTTACTCAGCTGGTTCATTCTTCATTAGTCTGAGTCAGAGGAGATAACCTAACACAATTTTTCCAAAAGTATTTAAGTTTCCCCCTACTGCTGAAATAATATCAGTTATTGTTACATCCTATCTGAAATAGTATCTATTATTCCTAGTACCTGCTGAAGCATGGCAGACTATAAAACAGCATCCCTACAAAGGAAAGTCCATCTTATCCACCGTGATTCAGGGTGACACACACTTTGTTCAGTTTTAAAGAGTAATCAGAGGTGTGGGCTTAAATCCAATTAGTGTGCTTCAAAGAAGATAATGTCAAAATGCTTCAAATGGTGATTCTACCACCTAACACTGAAGCTCTGAACTTCTGGGAGCCTCAGATTTCTGGAACTATAAAATGAAAACAAAAGTATTTCGCAAAGCACACAGTGATCTCCTGCAGTAAAGGACTCTAAGTTAATAATAACTAGGCTAACATTCTAAATAGAAAATAAAATCAGAGGTCTTGGAAGCCATGTATTCACATCCTAAGAAGTATCTAGATGTCATTGTGACACTGCAGATATATGGGACAGACACTTTTAATTGAACTCCTTGTAATCACTGAGAATGTTCTTCTTTGCTGCCATCTAATCAGTTCTGACTCCTCTGGCATTCACTCTCACTGACCTTGCCCGACTGAGCGACAGAGCATTTGCCCACTTGCCACATGACCATTCATTCATGGAAGGTTTCACAAGCTTATGGTCTGACCCAAAACCAACAGAAATTGCAGTTATACAGAAATTTTTCCACTGATCACTGGCCTGGACCAGGCACTGGAGATTTGGCATCTGTCAACACCGACCCCCCATGCTAGAGAAAATATTTAGAGTGCACAGCTGAAGTTGGAGTTTTGGGCAAGAAACATTTCATGTCCAAAAGATCACGCAGACTGAATAAGGACAAATGATAACCAACATCAGGACAATAGCTCTGGATCCCAGTTCCTTTAAATGTTAAATATATATAAATATAAATTAAAACATTCAAAAACAAAAAAAAATAGGAAGCATTTTGGAAAGGCAGATTTACGAAAATCTTTCGCAAGGAGGGATACTGGTAGAGGAAACCATGAAAATGGGAAACCTTGACTAAAATAAAATTGACAAAATGTTTACTGATGAAAACAAAACGCGAATATGAGGAAATAAAGGAAGGAAATAAATTGATCACTAAACCAAAAAGAATAAAGAAGAGCACACAGACAGGAATAATGAAAAACAAAACGAATGCTAATGGCAGACCTATAACATGGAGTCGTAGAGATGATAATAGCAATGTTTAATTTGATATAGCAGTTAATGTACAGGCTCAAGAAATGAGGCCAAACATCCTCTCAACATACAAAAGAAGATACTTTAGCAGAAACATTTACACAAATGCAGAGAGGACTGAGAAATAACAGCCAGAATAACATTGAGATAATCAGGTAAGAGGATGAGAAGTGTCCGGGATGAGTGAGAATCATCCTGAAGATACTGAAACAGAAGGGCCACTGAAAATACATGCAGTAATAACCAGAAGTCAAGTTCCAACTTGCTATCAGCTTTTATTTTCCAGACGAAAGCATAAATTAATTATAACATTGCTGTTCAATTCCTTGTCTTAACTTTACTTTTAGTAAGGAGCACATCTACAATCCAGCACCCCAGTGAGCTCAGGCACAAAGCTCTGGTACTCTGACAGCAATGGATCTGTAACAGCACAAAGCGAACTCACCCTGTCAGTATTCACCCAATCTCAAGACATTTTGGGCTGTGCTAACACTGCTGAACAATCTAATTTAACTGTGCCTACACAAGAGGCCATCAGCCCAGTGCAGGTACATGGGCAGTTTTATGTTGCATTGAAGGTGCTTCATTATACAACTTAACAGCAATATGAAATATATATGTAAAGTCTTATATAATTGGATCCTAATGTAATAAAAACTGCAAGTAAGAAAGACCAAAAAGGAACACGAGTGTCAAAAAAATTCTTAGTCAATCATTCAAAAAACTCACTGTGAACATAATTTCTTAAGCTGACCACCAAAAAGCTAAAAGGAAAAAGAAAAAAACCCTAGATGTACTATTCCTTAGCTCTCCCTGTTTTATATTGTATTCATGATAAAGGCTTAAAAGTTTTTCACATCAGAAATATGACACTCACTCACAATCTTAAAAAGGCTACTAAAATGAATTATTCATAATGTAGTACAGTAGCAACAATAAACATTCAAACCGATTTTTTTTAAAAACTGAATAAATTATCCTTCTTATGAAAAAGCTACAGTTTCAGATGAGAGAAAAAGAGATGTGATTCTACCAGAAACTGTTAGAATATAATAATAACCCTTAATATATTATGGTAATTTACCTTCACACTATGTTAATGTAGTAGATACTGGAATTCCAGTAGCTGTCTAAAGAACACACAGTGATAATTTATGGTTTGTTCTCAGTTTGTTTTCAGAAATACAAACACTAAATCAAAATTAGCATGCTAAAGGCTGAACCTAGAAGGCAATTAGGTTACTAAATAGCATCAATAAATGCAAAATGAAGCTCTGCATGTATCCAAAATAATGTGCTTCCCACCTAATAACTTCTATCCAAATTTCTGTTAAGCTGCGCAGAAAACTCTAAAATATTCTCTCCTGAAATCAGATAGTATCCAACCAAGAATAAAAATACTTTTTGTTTATGAAACACCTCTTCTGAAATATGTCTTCCAGCCAGTATTCTTTCAAAAGTACAGACCACTGTTTATTCACAGCGTTTTGTCTCTTCTTGCATTAGAGTGGCAGCTCAAACAAGCAAAGATCTTAATTTGGCTTGTTAACTTTGGAACAGCAGGCAGCTGAGAATTTTTAAGTGATTTAAAGAACAACAGAATCTATCTGAAGTGTATTCTAATTTCAGGGCAAAAAAACCAGAAAGTGTTAATCTTGTCAGTGATGTCTTAGGGATTTCTGGAGACTGTCTAGTTCTAGAAGAGGGTCAGCATGAGGAGGCTGCTCTGACCTGCATCTGCCCAGGATCTGAACACCTCTGTGGATGGAGACTCCAAGCCCCTCTGGGCAGCCAGTGCCAGTGTCTTCAGCCCACTGGGGAAAAAAATCAAACATGACCACAAAAAGGACAGGATTTATGACAAAAGGGTGAGGGAGCTGTGCCTGTTCACCCCTGGGAACAGATGACTGAGAGGAGCCCTCATCCCTGTGTGTCAGTGTCTGCAGGGAGGGATCAGAGCAAGGACCAGGCTCTGCTTCGTGGTGCCCAGCAATGGCACCAGAGGAAGAGCCAGAAACTGATGCCCAGGAAATTCCACCTGGACATGAGGAAGAATTTTCCTATGCAGTGACTGAGCACTGGGACAGGATGCCCAGACAGGGTGTGGAATCTCCCTCACTGGAAATATTCCAGAAATATTCCAGAACTGTGTGCACACAAGCCTGTGCCATGTGCTTGAGGAGGAAGGTGGGACAAGGTGACCCACTGTGGTCCCTTCCAACCATCCTGGGATTCTGTGAAAGGTATTCCTGTGTCTGGGGCTAGAAGGGAAGTACAAGGAACATCGTTTTCCCAGCTGGTGCTGCCTGAGCCCTGTCCTGAACCAACAGCAGCACCACATGTGTGGTCACACAGTGACAGAGAAGCAGCAGCTCAGCACTGCTGCGCCCACAGCCAGCAGCCCTTCCAGGGCAGGGGCTCACGTGAACATTTCAAATACTTCTTCTCTGTTTTAGTCCCTTTCCTTCTGTTCCCCTAATCTTTCTAAGCATCCCAATTTGATCAAATCTAGTAGACATAGTACAAGATATGAAATTTCCTACATTTCAGTCTGAATTTGGCTCACATGTCTCTGATGCAAAGCACTCTTAACATTTCTCAGCCATTTTGCACTCATTTCACACAGCTGAAATTCACTACAAAAGGCACTAGGCAGTCAAGAACCAGGGCTTTTGTGTTCCTGTCTTCTGCAAAACAGGGATAATATTGCAGGTTACTGAACTAACTCAACAAAATACCACTATTTAGTCAAGCAGAATATTTCAATGTTCTCCCAAGATGAAAATAAAGCCTTTCCAATACCTCTTAGCTCCAAAATATTTACTGTTCTAATGCCACTTTCCCTTTTATTCTGAGTACAGCCACTCCTTGTGATAGGCTATATAGCACCATCTGCATAAGCAGAGGAAAGAACACTTCAACTTCTTCTAGTCCTGAAGGGCTCAGATTTCAAAAGACAGAGGCATATAAACAGGACAGTGACAAAGTACTACTTTCAGGAAATAGCAAGGAGAAGCATTCCTGGCAAAATAAATAATGCCAAAATTTTTCCATTGCCATTGCTCTACACTATATTTTCCTTGGGTTTGAAAACCCAGCAAGATGAAATTTGGGAAGGGTGGTTGGCAGCTCTTTCAAAGGCTCAAAATCAGACAAAAATCTAAGGTACAGTTAAGGTCTGCACTGTGCCCATCAGAAGAGATTGACCTGGACCTACCAATCACTCAAAACTAACACGATTCTCTATTTTAAGAAGCAATTATTCAAAGCAATTATTTCCTTAGTCAGTAACTGAGGCAGAGGTCACCTGTTATTCTATAGAGTAACCACAGATTTATTCAAATCCAGGGACTGTATATGAGAAGAATTTTGCATCTCCTCATTAGTGACTTCCAATGATGTTAAAAAATCTTTAGGTACAGCACAAACTTATCTAGACATTTTTCCTTCGTAATTTCTATTGTCCCAGGCTTCCACTGTGTCACTATACATACATACCTCCATACATTCCTGAGTGATTAACTGATGTCACATTCATGTTCATATTAACATGTGCAGTTTGAAATAAACACAGCTGCATTTATGCCAATGATTTTATATTCAAATATATCTGATTATGCTGAAATAAACACAGCTGCATTTATTTCAGTGATTGTACATTCAGATAAGGATATTTGTTCAGTGTAATGTAATGTTCCTTCACACTGGCAGGGACATTGCTATTCTTTCTTGTATTTCCCTCTATCATTTTTCCAGATGGAAAATTTTGAACAGAGCCAGAAAAATGGAAACTGGGAAATTTATCTCAGAACCTGATATGTAGGAAGATCCTTTTGCTTAATCTCAAAAATTACTTAGCCATCTTTATATAAAGTATCTTTGTTGTTGAGGGTCTTTTTTAATTCCTTCTCTGTCAGAGAAGAAGCTTACAAAAATCCCATGAAAACTTTTAATTCTGATGGAAATGTAAGTACCAGGAATGTGCAGAATCATAAGACTGGATCTCCATCAGGTCTGTTAATGGACACCACCACCTTCAGCCACTGTCCTCCTAAGAAAATAGGTTGAATGGAAACAAGAACTGTAAAGATTTTCCTTCCTATTATTTGATCAAAGTATAGTTTTGCACGATGTTAATTTCGGCTTGCAACTATAACCTCTAATCTGTTTTTAGAAAATAATAGAATATTATTAAATGTGCTAACAGTGATTAACCATTTAATTTATCTATCAGGTGAGATCAAGGTGCAGCTTAGTAACTGCCAGTAATGGATCCCCAAGAAGAGCATAAGAAAAAAACCAATCATTTGAAGACACCTCCCAGTATAATTCCCTAATTTACAATGCACAGTTTATGAATCTTCTGAGCCAGAAATGGTGTCAGTGTTTAGTAGCTCTCAACTGATTTCTCCTTCCTGGGCTTGTCAGTTGGTTTTTTTTTTATTGAAAGCATGACACATGTCAAGTTTTAGCAGCTGCAATGTCCTGCAGGAAGAAGTTCCACAGCTTAATTAAACAACATGTAAGGAACCATTCTCCTTTGTTTGCTTTCAACATATTAACTGCTAGTTTCATTTGATGGCCTTTAGTTTTAGTACAGAGAACAGACAGAGAAACACTAATATTTTAACTAGAAACCATGATTTTACAGATCTTCAGTATATTATTCCTCATTTTTCTTTTTTCCAGACTAGGGATCCATACTGTATTTAGTTGTTTCTTATACTGAGGCTTTTGAAAATGTGATGTGAGCTTAAAATATCTGATCACAGACATTTCTACTTTTGTTTCCAGTTGCTTATTCTGGTCCCTTTAGGATCAGTCAAAGAGAAAACCAATAGATGTGCTCTAAGACCAGCTGAGGAGATACAAACACGTGGTAAGAGGGAGGGAAGGATTGGTCCTGAAGAAGGCAGTATGAGAATCAGATAGTAAACTGACTGTGAAAATCATAATCGGCACAACAACTGCAATTAACATCTTAATTCTTCACTCACTTTGTTACAGTAATACTTCCTGCACTTTCCTGAGTTCTGTAGGTCATTAGTATCTATTTCCCCTGAGTTGTGGTATCTGAGTAATGCCATATGTGTTGGCTGGTATCACATAGACACCAAGCACTCCCCATTTGTAAAAATGTCTTCCATGCTATATCTGTTTAGATATTTAAAAGGTTAATATTTAGTTCCATTTGCAATGCTGATCTAGCAAGAAAGAAATTCATTTGGCATTACAGCAGTAACATCAATTTCCCATGTAACTTTAGTAATGCATTTACTGGAAAGAGATTAATATCAATTCCATAAATCATTCACGTGCTTTTTCCGGAGTTTGAGACATCTGAGTAATGTCATATATGTTAACTGATAGCACTCTGTGCATGCTACATCCATTAATCTATGCCTAGTGTCATCATTAAAACACACAAAAAAATTAAAATCAATCTTTTTCTCTTACTTTATTTCCGACTTTTAACTTGCAGTAGTCCAAAGGTATTGATACTCGAATACACTGCTCTGAATTGGGAACTGACATGTTCAGAAACATTTGCTAAATTATCCCTACTGGCAGAAATAACCACTTCACATCTTCCTGGGAAATGTGGCATAAACTACTGTCAAAAAATAAGGAAATAACTAAAATGTTTCATTAATCAGACACACCTTGAAGCCCTAAAAGCAGGCTGAAAGCAGACATCATTACTGAAATAACACAGTGACTTTCATTCCTTTGTTCCTACTTTACAGATGAGCATCCTTGTAAAAGTGAAAGCCAAAACAGTTTCATCTGACTTAGTGATTCTAGATACACATGAGAGATTATAATACAGGAAATTTGGAATATCAACTAGTTTTTGCTCCAAAACACAGTTTTGCCTACTACTAAAAGTGTTTGCACTGGAAGAAAGTAACCTTACACAGCTTTTGGACTTTCTATTTCTGCTGATGTGCCATTATGACACTTGCCTGTATTGCTTTATTCCTGTTCCAGGATATCACCACAGTGCTACTGAAATCAAGGAGAAGAAGGGTTTTTCGGTTCATTTAAACATAAACACACAGAGGGTCAGATTGTTTAATAATTTTGGAGGCACATTACAATTCTATGTCAGATGGCAAAAATACAACGATTTCCTCGGTTGGATATCAATTCTTCTTTGAACATGATACTTATCAGTATCATCATCTGTGTTGTCTTAGTTTTCATTTTTAAACTTTTTACAAACAAAAATGTCCATTTCAGAAAATGCTTCGCAAATCAAATTTTACAATATTTTACTAATCACAGCTAAGATTAATCACCCCTAATTTTAGCTGTCTAAAGTTACACGTCAAGTCTTAACAACTGGGACACAAGCACCCCCAAAGGGCAATCCATCCTATATTATCTGTGCTTTTGTTCAGAAGATATCTTTCATGGTAAAGCTCAATGGCCCATTTCACGCCTGTAAGTGGTTACAATGAGATCAGCGGAATTACAATCACTTTTTGCAATTTTGAGTGTTGTGCAAAGTGTTTTATAAGTACATTATCCTATTTTTGAAATATAGAAAGATATTTAAAACCTTAACCAAAATGATACGAGGGTACTTCTCAGTTATATGAGATCTCTTAATACATTGTAAGTTTTAACTTTTTCCAGCTGATTAATATCATTTGCAATCCATCAGCACTGAATTTTTTATCAGGTTCCTAATGCAAAATATTTTACAAACCTGCTGTAGGAAAAGACAAACTAATGTTTGTGAATCATTTTCATTGCAAGGTGGTGGTACAGCAGTTAACATAATTTGAGGCTTACAGTAATTGAGATTGAATCTAAAATTTTACAAAACTTTAATTACAACCTTTTGAACATAAACCACAATACATAAATTACCCAATCATAACATTTTTTCATAAAAAAATAAGAATTCATCCAAAGGATAGAAGATTTAATGACTCTTGGCGGAGTTCCACTTTTTGGTTGAAATGAGAATAAAAGCAGACAGCAGCTTCATTTCTAATTTCAAGAAACACAGTATTTTTTAACAGTTAAACAGCATTATATTTGACTAACAAGCCAAAATATATATTTTCAAAGCCTTATTAAAAGCCCCTGTATTTAACAGTGTGAATGCTGAGATTTACGAACCTCTGTGAGCCAACACTGCTCCTTCAATTCTCAAAAGTAATTATAAAACAAGCAATTTGAGCCACGAGCAGCAGAAACTGTCGAGCTTGGGGTTTTTAACCATCCTCACAACACATCACGGTCTGCAGCCTGACTGCAGCTCCCTCCCACATTCCCTGTGACATCCCAAGCCAGGCAGAAGGACCGGGGGACACCCCAGAGTGTGCCCAGCCCAGAGCCACCAACCAACACATGCCAGGGGACTGGCAGCCCAGTGGCACCAGGCAAAAGGAACAACGTTTGAGCTTCCCCAGCACTGTTCTGCAGCAAAGCCACACCTGGCAGTGTCAGCCCAAGCTTTTCATCTGCCAGTTCTTTTCATGGCGAGCCCAGGGAGGCAAAAGCTGGAGGACAACCAGAGCCCACCTCAGAATCACTCTGGGATGGAGCCAGGATGGCAACTTGTGGCCACAGCCAGCACACAGCCTTTGCCCAGTGACAAAAAAGCAATTTTTTTAAGGGCTGAGTCATTTGCTTTACGTTTTCTTTGTTCACTTTGCAAAATACATATAAAAAGCTTCTCGTGTATCACATTAAACTAACTAAAAATTTGTAGCCACATGCAGAAGCAAGGTTAGTGCAGATATGTAAGCTCCCAGAAAAACAACTGGCTTCCAGCACTGGAGGTATCATCTCCAAAAACGTCCCTTACAGTTAGAATGACTAAGCAGATAAAACAGCTCATAGCCACAATACAGAATAGGCTGCTGACTTAATGAATGCCATCAGAAATCACAAGCATTAAGGCAACACAAGACAGTAGGGGCAGCTGGCTAAACTAGACTTTGAAGTCCTTAAGATAAAATGTCTGAAATACCAACTCACCTTGAGTATGAAATGCCAGATTCCCTGAAGAACATGTTCATATCAAAATCTGGGCCTTCCTCAAGGAAGA
Source organism: Cyanoderma ruficeps (assembly GCA_008694505.1). Classification (NCBI taxonomy): domain Eukaryota; kingdom Metazoa; phylum Chordata; class Aves; order Passeriformes; family Timaliidae; genus Cyanoderma; species Cyanoderma ruficeps. Next base: position 19,552,842 of record VZDJ01001247.1, read on the forward strand.
CATCAGAGGAAGAACTTCTTTGAATAGAAGAAATGTATACATCCTTTTACACAGAGCACTACATTCTGCAAAATTCCCATTTTGACAGAACAGTAGATAGGATGAGAGGTGAACATTTGTACAGTTGTGCATTGCTGCTAAACTGAAACTGTGTTAGTAATTTAATGCACTAATGAATATTAGGAAATAGAATTACAACTGACCAAATGTATACACTTCAGACGTGGCATTCATTTCCTTTAAATTTTTACTGTGCATAGGTAGCTGTGCTTCCCTTCTTCCCTGAAACTAACTCATGTTTCTTGTGAAAACTGAAATCCTCCAAAAAGTATGGTGTGGTATGCAAGAAAGATGAATTTTCATCAGTTTCTTTTATGCTAATGATAAATCAATGTTAAAAGTTTCATTTGGCTGTATATATATACTTAAATATTAATAAAGATAAGGAAGATTCCAAGCAACACTAGCTTGAACTACAGGAAACAAATTCCTGACATACTTGCAAGTTGATAATTCTCCCTCTTCTTTACTCCTCTGTCAGTTATTAATATGATAAAGGGCTTAGGCACCATTCTTCATTTTCAGTAATTGCATTTATTTTACAGCAATGATTTTTTCCCAACTAATAGACTCATTAAAGGCATGTAAAGTGCAAGCCACCAGCTGGCTTAGCTCCTTCTGAAAAGAACCTGGACAGTATAAAGAGTTCACAAGTTTTATAGAAGTCAACAGTACCATGCTATTGTGAAAAAGATTGGACTGTCACATTGCAGAAGTAAATAGATTGCAAGGCATGCCATGTAATAAACTCTACATAGGATTGGCACCAGCTTATCTGAGTATCATGCTCACCTTGGACCACTGCCAATCAAGAAAGGCACAAAACAGCTGGAGATAGGCCAGAGGAAATAAAGAATGAGAGAAAATTTGGAAAATGTGAGCACTAAGGAACCATTGAAAAAAATAGCAGTTATTTAACCTGAGGAGGGAAAGGCCAAGGAAAGATACGATAGCAGCTTTCCATTAAGTCAAAGAAGAAAGGAATAATCTGCTTCCTGTGCCTGTAGGACTGGACAAGAATTAATGCCTTTTTGGTAAGAGCATTTCTACATAGGAAGAAAATGTTTCTTCTATTGAGCAAATTGCAGTGTTAGAATGGATTGCTGCTTTCTCATTGAAACTCATTGAAAGTCTCTGAAAAAGATAAACATCTGTCAGGAATGGCAAAAATAGTTTATTTTGCCTCTCAAAACCAGAATGGACTAAAAAGAAATCCCAATGTCCAATTCTATTTTTCATGATTTTTTGAAAGCATGGCACTTCAAAACAGCAAGCTGGACATTGGTTTTCAGACTACATAAAAACACACCTCTGTCTCTAAAAAATGTATACTTTTCAGTGCTATTTAATACAATAATGATAGATATTACAAAAATGAAATTCTATTAAATAGCATTCCTTCTGTTTGTATTAATATTTTCCCTGATTTCTACAAGTTTAATACGCCTTCTCTATTCTGAAATCTGTTTACTTTCAATTCTACAATATAAAACATAGTCACTGAAAAATAGGTCCAGTAGGAGACCTTCAGCTCTATCAACTAGACCTTTCAAGAAAATAGAGAATGCAGCCAAAGAAAGGAAAGTCGCTTATGGAATTACATTTAACACAACTTCTGGTTTAGAATCATAAAATGGCTTGGGTTGGAATGGATCATAAACATTGGATCAACAACCCCCTGCCTGGGGCAGAGCCACCTTCCCCTGTCCCAGGTTGCTCAGAGCCCCATCCAACCTGGCCTTGAACACTTCCAGGGATGGGGCAGCCACAGCTTCTCTGGCCATCCTGGGTCTCACCAGCCTCAGTGTAAACAATTTCTTCCTCACAGCCAACCTAAACCTACCCTCTCTCAGTTTAAACCTCTTTCTCCCTGCCCTGTCCCCTCAGGCCTTGGGAAAAAGTCTTTCTCCACCTTTTTATAGGCCCCCTTTACATACTGAGAGGCCACAAAAAGGTCTCCTCAGAGCCTTCTTTTCTCCAGGCTGGACAAGCCCAGTATTCCCAGCCTGTCTCCATAGGAGAGGTGCCCCAGCCCCCGGAGCATCTTTGTGGCCTCCTCTGGACCCCTCCAGCAGGTCCATTTTCTTCTTGTATTTCGTGTTGTGGGGACCCCAGAGCTGGGGGCAGTACTGCAGGCGGGGTCAGTTTTACCATCTGTTCTTTCAAAAAAGCAATTTCAATAGGATATTATAGTTAAGGTGGTACTCAAAGAGCATCAAAACTATCTTATAAATGTTGTATCCTACTGTTTGGACAATGGGATGGGATAGATTTCAACATTAATAACAGTTTCGTCAGTTATCCAGTATCAGTTAATTTGCTTTGACCAGTAAAGGTACTTTAAGCAATTACTTGGCTGACATAGAACAAAAGATGAAGTGAATTTACATATGAAGTGTACACAAGATTACTCTCATTCTTGCTAATACATTGTCATCATGGAGAAGTAAATGAAGGTATTAATTTCATTCATATTTGTGCTTTGGAAGTGTCTGAATATGCAAAGCAACATCACAGCCTCATCATGCTACAATGTAAATAAACACAGTATTTCAAATAGCACCTGCTTCTGTCACATCCTATTATTACCAAAGTATGTAAAGTATGAACATTACCTTTGAACTGAATAAACGTTTTAATTTAAAAATATAATTAATTCCATTGTTCAAAAACTGGAATTAAACCATCATGCAATGACTCACAATACTTCACAAATAATTTGATGACTGCTGCTGATCTTTTTCATTGCAGAGAAGTTTAGCACAATAAAGTAAATTTCCCAGCTTGGCCATGATTCATTTCGTAAGCCATTTTGTGACACAAAAATGTAAAAATCCCACATAACTATTATGAAATAGCACCCAAAGTATTTTTAAAAATACAGAACTATTGTCTGAACCTTCAGAGACACACCTTAAAAAAAAGTTACTCTTTATTATTCACTGCATCATTTGCATTTTTTACATAATGTAATCACAGGATTTAAAGAACTCAATTTAATATCTATCCAGGAACTGGCAGCCAGTATTCTATCCTAAGGGATGTAACTCTTCATAAAAAGCTCATTTTACAAAACACTGGAGCAGTTTTGGCATTACCAGCACCTCTCACATAAACCATGCTGAAAACTGTAGTTTATCCTGCCAAATGCCTTTTCTACATATGGTGCTCTGTAGGTCTGAAAGCCAGTAATAATAGATTTAAGCTAAAAATCTGGTATCACACATGTATGTAACACAAAAATTTAAACAATGCTACATTTTCATGGATATATTTACCTACATACCCCACATGCATATAAGCAAGTAAAATTACTTTTTAAATTAATGTGTTGTATAACTCCTGTAAAAAATACTTTCTCTTTCAGTTTCCAGTAGCTTCCTGAAGTTTAATTCTCCTATTGACATCAGAGGTTGACTTCAGCAACGCAGGGTCAGGGCACAAGAAACCCAAAGTAATATATTTAAAAACAGCACATACACATTTTTAAAAGTGTCTAATTATGCAAGGATGGCCTTGGCACTTTACTGGGTTAACTGCCCCAGTAAACTTCTAAATTAAATTTTTAAATAGCATATTTTATATACTACATCATAAACACATAAATACTACCACATAAATAATGACAGAATAAAATCCAGTTACGTATCCACATGTGGTTAAAGATGGACCTGATGGAATTTTTATTGTAGGGAACAGCAAACTTCACAACCTTTTCGACATTTGAAGTCTGATTGGAAGGCATACTGTGACTGAAGGGAAACAGCTAAATTTGTTAAGTAGTATTTAATGTAAGTCTTCTTTAGAATTAAGACACTTTATAAAAAGTTGAGTGACAGAGTTTAAAGTGTTAATACATTGACAACTAGGTGAACATAACGCTCAAGATACTCACCACTTTCAAAACAGGCATCAAATATAAGATGTCCTTTTTTAGGCTGTCCACAGTAACCAGCTGGGAGAACAATGTACTTGCTCACGTTCCCTGCTATGATATCATCACTTCCCATGGCACTGCCTGTTGCAGTAAAAGTGAAAAAAACACCATGAGCATAAACCAAAATATAGATTATAAAAACCAGTAGAAGGTTACTCCCCCACGCATTTCTACATAAAGTAAAATTTGCACCATTTAACATCTGCACCAGCAATTCAATTATTTCTTTTCAAAGTGTATATAAGAATTTGGATATAATAATGGCATCATCTGTTAAAGCCTGTTCAAGGAACAAACCACCCAGCCTGGTTTCTTGCATGTTTACGACCTGTGGCAGAACTCTCTCATATGCATTAGTCTGATATTTAGCCAGATGCACTTCTTTCAACAGGAACTCTCTAGATCCTGCTGGATTCCCTGGAATTGAACTCCTCATCAGCTTCTTTATCACAACCCTCAGAAGCATCCTCCTCTCTATCAGCATTAATGGGATCTTTTTCCTCTATCCTGCTGCCTATTTTCATGCATCTTAAATGAATTTAGAACCTTTGAGGCTGTTCAGTCCCACTCATATTTAAAATTTTTAAATTATTAGAAGGAAGAGACATACATCCATGGAGCCATGCGACTATCTGAGCCCTCCTTGTTAGGAAACAAGACTCAGAAAAAAGACTTGAATAGAGAAATATTTTTTTAATGCGGCATTTATTTCAGGGTAAAATACATAAGGACATAAATTTTCCACACAATGGCATGATTTTTGTCAAAATACATCAGCAGTGAATACATTGAAAGCTTCACCCTTACAGTAAAATTATAATAACAAATTGCAGTCTGCAAAATATTTGTTTCCAAATAGGGATGGAAGAACACTAATTTTTTTTTTACATTTGAGACATGTACAAGAAAGGAAGTAAATAATTGTTTATTATATTATACATTTCTATTATAGTGAAGGAAATACTCAGCACTTTCTTCACTACTTACAGCTTGGACAAGAAATATTTAACAATAGAAAAAGTATCATCTGTATTATAGAAAATGAAGAAATGGTATGGCTTCAAGTGCAGAAGGCATGTGATGGGATAATGGGATGATAATATCTTATTTCACTCTGATAAATAGGGCTACTAAGGCTTCTAGAAATAGACTTTTGGTCTGTACTGATTTTTTTTGACATTTAAATGGGTTGTGGGGGATGATAAATGTGACATAGAGCTCAATTTGTTTTATTTTTATATTGAAAACTATTTCGCACAAATTTTACAAGCAATTCATATTGTCCCTGAATGATGAAAACAGCTTATTAATTAAAAGTGACCTTTCCACACATAAAAGTATTCCACCTCTCCAGGCAAAACACCTTAGTTGAAGTAACAAATTATAACAATGTATTAGTGACACCATAGTTAAAGGGTCTGTCAGGCTTTCTATCATATACCCATATTTTCACAGATACATCAATCCCATATTAAAAAAAATGCAAATCCAGGTGAATATTTGGCATATGAATCCCCAGTCTTGCCCAGGAAGAAATTTGAAACTTACTCTCTCTGGGAAGTAGTACAGCAGAACAAACAGAATTTAGACCTTTTCTTACTTTATCAAAATATAAAAATGTAGTCATTGAATAATGCATGATAGTATTTCCTCAACAAAATTATTATTTGCAACCTCTGGGTTATTTGTTTTAGACTGAATAGTTACCCGCAGACAGCAATCCATGGCATTTAAGTTGTTTTCTTTAAGTGTATAATTGCTACTTAGGATATTTTAGCTGGATGGTTTTTTACCAGCGTCCTGACACAATTTGTTTAAAGCCTGGGAACATCAGAGGCAAACAGAGACCTGGATGGGGCATTTGTGCATCTGCATGGATGGGATCCTGCCCCTTGCTAAAATTCACCCCTCTGCATTGTGCAAGCTGCAGTGCAGAGCAGCAGCCAGAGGAAAACCACTTGCTCAGTTTCACCTGAGTTGGGTTAATATATACTTGTTGCAGTTTAAGATTAGTCAAGTTGGCCATTTGCAATCAAACATTGTGGAATCAAGGATATAAAGAAAAATTAGTGGAAAACCTGCAAATCACCATGAGCTGCCAGGGACCAAAGTGAAAGAATGGGAGGCAGGGTGTCACCTGAGTAGAGCTGTTTGAAGACTGAACTCCTCTTGGTAAATGTTCCCTTTTAAGTCTCAGCTAAAAGTAATAGGCCTCTTAGAAATTGTAAAAGATAACTGGGAAACGCCACTGAAAGATGAAGAAACTAGAAAGGAATACATTCATAGCACTGCCACCATAAGACAGTGGAGAAAAAGCAGGCAGAAGAGAGAGTTACATCTCCCTGGCAATTTGGAAAATCTGCCAATGGAGTCTTTACACAATGCAGAAGGAAGCTGTCAAGTAACTGTGTCCCAGCAAAAAGTTTCCATCTGCTCCTCCTGACCTCATGTAGCCCTCCAGGAATGAGAATAAAATCATCAAATAGCCTGTAATTCATAGTCATTTAACAGTATTTCTCTCCTAGCATGTTCTTTATTCCACAGTACTTAGAATATTCAGAACGCACTGCTGCTATATTTTGAGTTACATTATCTTTAACCTCTAAACATGGAAAACTGCTGTCTTTGAACTTCACATTATTAAAGAGCACAACAGCACCACATCCCTTCTGGCATGCTCTCCTTGGATGATAAAGACAAGGCCAGACCAGTGCCCAAAAAGGACCCTGTATGAGTCCATTACAAAACATGGCTTCATGTCTGTCTGTTCAGCAGCTGCAGGGCGGTGCTGGGAATACATTACCACCCTCGGATGGAGAGAACAGCTACCCTGGGCTCCAGTCCTCTGGCCTATAAAGAGATCCTGTCCTCACAACTGGGGAGCCCTAAGCAGATTTTCCTGGCTGGAGGCAAAGATGTATGACAGAACCTTGTGGGGAAGGGAAATAGCTCTTCAATCGGAAACAAACTGAAAGGGAAAGAAGAGAATTAACTGAAGTATATCCTGCACATTCCACTTAAGGAGACCAGATTCTCCTTTGAAAAAAAGGTTAGATAAGACAAGCAAAGGCAAGACCTAGCAAAGAAATTGTCTTGGAATGTAGTTCTTATTTTGTCAATTATTTTTCTTATGGGTTGTAAGACACATAGCTATTTTATTCTAATTCTTCATAGCTTAAACTCCAGGAGGCTCCAGCAAATCCCTAGGATTTACTTTTACCGCAGTATTAAACTTTAATGGTAATTTTCTATCAGGTATAAAATCTGTAGGTGCCTGAAATCTCTGTAAGTATATAAGGCTTTAAAATAAAACCTGGACAGAGTCTTCTGGTATCTGCATTCATCAGTATTGTCACTGTGGATATATTTCACATCAAACTAGTGAAAACGAATAGAATCAGTTCCAGGAGACTGGGATTCGTGGGAGGGAGAGTTTGGAAATTTCCAGAGTTTCTTTGCCCTTCTTAAATTCAAAGGGTAAAGCCAACATTTTTTTTTCCACTTAAGAAAAGATGAAATCAGTATTTGCTACAATAAACATCATGCAAATTTAAGTACATTTTCTTTAAACACTGTACTTCCTAGAGGAAGGTACCTCTTCAGAAAGTAACAGTGACTCTTAGAATTGAGTAAACAATGAGCCCAGCTTCCCAAAGTGCCAAACATGAAAACACACAGAGTTAGCAGCCAGCAGCTACCCTCATGCTACATTAGGTAGGAGAGAGCACAGCTACATTAAAACAGACATGGAAAAATATAGCAGGAATTTGTCTGGAAAACCTGCGTCACTCTTCTAATCACACTCACTGCCTGACAATGACAGCCAATTAGAAAGGTGAGGGAACACAAAAAACCTACAACAACTGCAAGGCAACTTTGTAGAAGTCTTTCTTTAATTAAAAATGTCATCAAGATACCCTGCATTCTCTTATGAGATCCTGATTCTAGAATAAAATAAGGATACATTTTGCTGCTTGAAACAGCTATGGTATGAAGACCTAATTGCCAGATCCCTATCACCCAGGAAAAGTTTCCAGGTATCCTAGAAAAATTCCATCAGCCTTGAGCAGTACTGTTAATAGAAACCCACACAAAGAAGTGAATCTGAGCTCTCAGTGCAGGCTGCAACAAAAAAAAAATCATTCAGATGACCAACAGCAACTCCCATTAGCTCCAAAACATACCAAATCTCCAGATGAACACTGCTCAACTCACGCTTTGACTAAGTAGCACTTATGGAAGTTATGCCAATAACAGTGCCTGCTCCACAAACCTGAAAACAATGTCATTATAGCAAAATTCTTTTAAATGATAGTATTTAGTACAAGTCGATAGTCTCAGTAGCTGATTATGTTCTCTTGTTCTTTGCCTTTTTTTAAAAAAAATAAAAGCTTTTATATCATTTTCCCTAGGTTTCAGAAACACTGATGTTCAGGAAGACAAGCTATTTCTGCTACGACTTCTGAATGCTCTGCAGCCATTCTAAAAATCCTACAGGCAGCAGCAGTCAGAAACTTGGAATTCCAGCTCCACTGACTTAAAAATGCTAAGAAAAAGAAGAAAACACAACTGTCATTTTGATCTTCACAGCCGTGTATCCCAAAGCAAGGCTTGGGCATGACCTGGAGAATCTAAACATACTCCAGAATGCTGTCAATCCAAAATGTACTTAAATCACAGGCACTGTGATCTGAAAAGAAAGGGAAAAAAATATGTTTAGACTATAAATCCCAGCATTTGAGACAATACCCAGCATGGTAGCAGCCACACCTGCTGCCTCACATTTGGGTACTGTGCCCATTCTGTCACCATTACCTCTGTCAAAGGTCCAGCAGAACAAGGAAAATGTTGGTCACCACGAGAAGGCATTGTCATACAGATTGGCGTAGTTCTAAAAAAATAGTAACGTGTTGTCATTTAAAAGCCAAATTTGAGATAAAGCAGCTTTACAGCAATTGTCTCTTCAATTACTTTCCTCCTACGGTTTGACCAACAGACTGCTTGTCAAGTCTGTCTCCAAACTGTGAGATGATATTCATATTCAAGAAAACAAGCAAAGTAAAGATGAACTGTAGTTCAGCAGAGATTATCAGGCAAATTCTGAGGTTTGCACAGGTTCTGAAAGTAGTCAGGAGAAATAAACTGCAATCTTACTGCCATGGACTTGAAAGAGTTTGTGGTTGGTTGCACAATAGGAAGGAAACCAAACTTATGGTTTGCGTCCTTAATTTTATTGCACAAGTTACTCTTTCTTCAGAGGCTACCAGACAATATTATCTTTCAACCTTCCTAGCACAACTCTTTAGCTAATCCACCATTAATTTTTATTTTGGGTTAGAAGCAAAAGGAGATCTAAATACCTCATGCCTCTTTAGATGCACATACCAAACCCCTTTACTCTAGCAGAAGGTGTGGAATAGGTGTCTGAGTCAAAGCTGAGGGTGGAAAACCTTGTTCTTGTATACAAATATGTAAAGCAAAATGATCACTAAAGCTGGTGACACATGGGGTGCCTACAAAAGGCTCAGTGGCACTACAAATAGGACTTTGCCTGAAATACACTGAGCAGAAAGCCCAGGGCAAGTAGGGACAAAAAGGTACATGAGGTGCCTTAACCCAAAACAAAGTATTGACCACCAGGCTGGTCAAGTGTGAAAAGGTGATGAGAAATCTCCACTACATGGTCCTTTCAAAAAGACCAGATTCACACAGAGATGCAATCATCAATCCAAGGTCAATTACAGCTCCTGTCCAAAATCCAATGAAGAACATTCAACTGAAGATATCTGGCAGACAGATACTGCTCTGCACAATGACCCCTCACTCCCAGGGGCTGGCATTGTCTTATGAGTTTATAGAAAAAGAAGAAAAGTCAGCTTGTGTGGACTTGCACTTGTTTCATACACAATATTTGTTTCCAATCTTCAACCTAAAAGTTTTACTTCAAGATTACTGATTTATTATCTCAGTGTGGGCTATTCCAAAGCATATACCTTAATGTTAGAGACAAATGGCAATGGAATTTTTTGTATCACTTTTGTGAAATCCAAAGTGTCCAAGAAGGTATGAACAGATTTTTCTAATGAAAATTTTTTAAAACAATTAATGCTTCGAACTCGGTAAGCAAAAAGAAAAAATCCATTACTCTTTTTACTGCACTTAAACTAAAATTCTACTACAAACGAAAAATAAAAAGAATGGAAAATACAGTTGTATCAAATATATTAAACGAAAAGATGTTTATTTAAAAACATTGTAAGGATCAATGAATTTCATTATATATAGATTTATTTTTTAACAAGTATTTGGTATCTTGATAACATCAAAGGTATCACAGTATGCAACAGTTGCTATAGTAGTGATACTTAAGTAAAAAAAAAACACATCAAACAAAAGCATAGAACATATAAACAGTAAACAAAAATATAGTACATAATATGAAACCCCAGCTAGCAGAGGAAAGAGAAGATAATAGCTATTAAGTTGAACTAATCCTCAGAGTTGCATCTGCAAAAAAGTATCAGCAAGTCCACCCTTTCTGGGAAATAAAGGATGGCTCAGAGAATTCATGGTCTTCATGGGAATGAGAGGAGATGCTGAAACACCAGTCTAAGAGCACACAGGAATTCAAGTTCTGGGTCAAGAAAAAAAAAAATATGGGGGGTGTTCCTACCATTCCAAGGGAAATTCTGTGTCTAGGGATTCTGAGGCAGCAAGAGAACTGGAAAGTTAAAGGTGATCCCTTGTGTGGTACTACAGAACGTTGAGAAGTGAAACTCTTCCATAGCATTCCATATCTTTCTGAAATTTGTATGCAACTGATTTCCCAAAGACAAGGAGGGCATGTGACCTGCAAAAAATACTGAGTCAAGCAGGCAGGCAATTGCAGGGTTTGGAATTGTAGTGGAGGAAATTTCAGGTAAGGGCAAAACCTGATATTACTCACAAAACTGGGAAAAGATGGTGGTGGCTGAAGTTACTCACTAGTATTTGCTGGTGCCATCCTAAAATGCTGTAAATATTTTCCATGCTATTTAACACTGAAACAAATCAGCTTTTATATACCTGGGTTTGTGTTATATGCCAGGGAGGATAGAAGAAGTGGAAGGAAAGGGAGAGAGTCATGGATATATGCCGTGTACACATCCATATATACTCCTGGATTATATGGATATACCCATGTTTCAACAGCTGCCCTGGGTATGAGGCACTGATTTAACAAAACCCGTTATCTCGCTTAAACCTGACAGCATAACTGGAAGAAGTCATGACAAAATAAATGTCTAAACTAAAGATAACTCACATTGAGCCAAGCTAAATATAACTAAAGCATCTTATATGTAGCAACCGATGCAACGATCCTGACCCAAGATTATACAGCCTTCAGTGACTAACAAAGTTTAATCTCTCTAAGTTAACAACTTTGTGCGTCTTCTTTCTTGGGGACCAACTCATTCTCAACTGGGAAACTGAAAAAGACTCAATAGGTAATAAATATTCTTGATATAACAGAGAAGTAGGTTGATTTCCACTTTTGCAAAAGGCCAAGGCTTTATTTCTTGTCCTAGTTTTCATACTACTCAGCCCTGACTATCACACTCAAAATGTTTGTCCACAAAAGATATCTCCTAAAAATAGCAAATGAAGTACTATGGAAGTCTTTCAAGAACATCAGGAAGGTCAAGTGTGGAACATATGAACAGCACCTTTTCTGTTTATGAAAATTAGCCTGGTCATGCCAGATTCCTAGCACTTTTCATGTCTTACTATGTCTGCAGATCGAACAGAACTTTCCAAATTTATATTAAAAGAGATGTCTATGCCATAGTGTGGAAGCATGAGCTTATCTGCTCAGTCCCAGGAAGGCCAAAGGGAGACAGCATAGCTGTGATGCTGAGCTAGCAAGCTGGATCATGGACATTATTCCAGGGTTAGCACTGAGGGAATACAGCTGTGCTTTCTAATTTGGATAGGGCTTTTATCTCATTCTCAGCTATTCTTCACAAGCAATCAGCCTGGTGAGCCTCAGGTCAGCTTTGGCACTACACCAAACCCACTATTAACAGCTACGTTCATTTCTTCATACCTAAAGTGCAACTACTGTAAATTTCTTGCAGATGCACCTGCAATTTAAATCTAAAAAACAATTTAAATTTTTTTAAAAAATTATTTGATTATCATTATTTCAAGTGTTCAGGAGACTTCAATTCCTGACTCAACCACTAACATCATTATGGTGGTAATGAATATTTATCCATGGGAAACCGGGCCTTCCGTGAGGGCTCCAGAGCAGGCACAAAATCCTGTGGGGAAACACACCAGCAGCTTTGCACCATCTCTTTCTTCAAGACCTTGTATTTCTCACGTGACTGGAAGAAAGGTGGTCACTGCAGCTGCTTGGGTTTTCATCACGAGTGAGGTATTGGAAAACTGGGCAAGCTCAGCATTCAGATAATTTCCATCCTGGTTATTACACACCATTCACGTATCCTTCTTTGGGTTAAACTGCTGTTTTCCTTGGCTCTTGCTTCCTATTCACCCGTTGTTTAGGGATGCAGGGATGTCTTCTGCCAGCTAACTTAAGCCAGCAGTACTTTCAGCCACAGGTGCTTCACTTTCGAGTTACACTCTTCTTCACTATTGCATATTTAAAATAATTTGGGGATTTTAGTACTACTTCTGAAATAATTTGTTCCCCCAGGTTGCTGAAATCAATTACACTATTAATTACTGCCATAGTTGTAATTACTCACTGAAACAACTCCTTTAACTTCTTCGTTTAGAATAGCATTTCCCCCTATTTTCCAAAACAGTCCATTCCAAAAAGTAGTATTTTAAACCATTGAGAATTCCTTTGATCCAAGCACTATCCACTCACATTCCTTTTATTTAAGAGCATAATCTATTCTTTCTTTTCAAACAATTAGTCCTTGCAGTTTTATTTTATTCACAAAGTATCATATAGCAAAAAAAAATTTAAATATTGTTTCAGAATTCCCATTTTCTAACATAAAAATGTCGGCAAAAACAAATGATCTACTAACTGTCTTGCATCAGCAACATAACAGGAATAAAACTACAGAGAATACTACTAACTAATACAGCATATTCAGCAGTTTTTTAACTAAGCAAATACTAAGTTGATACAATATTTATGGGAATATGAAATGCATACAAAATATGTCAAATATTCACAACACAGGCCAAAAATTCCACCTTCAAGAAGGCTTACACAAGAAAGTTCTGAGATCAAATTACTGTTTATTTGTACCATTGAGAAATAAAATAACCAGCAGATACAGTGGTACTGTGCCTAGTTACAAAACATCTGCTATTCTGGAGCACCACAGGCTTTGGGTGTAGCTTAGTACAGAGGCAAGTTTATCTCACAATCCTATTTCACATGGACAGTTCCCATGAAATAATGCTGCTGCTTTTAGATTTGTATAGGTTATTTGAGGGATTTTTCATTAATCAAACACATCATACTACCTCATCTGCATTTTATATGCATGAAAACCTGATAGTCACTTGCCAGGCTTCCCAGAACTGAAGTTGTCTGCAATCACAAAGTGACTCTGCTGCTTATTGCAAATGAAAACACATCAGCAGAGCTGCAATGAATCCAAAAGGGCTCTCCTGGCAATGGATTCCTGCTGCTGTGCTCTGGTGATTCACGGGAACTGATGTTCCACTTGCTTTAGTGGAGATTGAAATTCAACACATTTTTCAAGGTGCTTATGAAACAAAATGTAAAAGGAAAATCTTGCCAGTTTTCACTCTGATTGTGAGATTCACTGCTAAATAAACAGTTCTGTGAATTAGTAAATGGAATCATTAGAGAGCTTAATCATCTAATAATAATAATATAAGACAACTACTTTTTCCTCCATCCCCTTTTCTATGTTCAATTTTTGACATAATGAAACTATGAAATCAGCTAGTTTACCATACTGAGAGAACAGGGATACATACGTATATTAGAAAATATATGTATCAGAACACTTAAGTTTTAGTCTCTAACCTTTATACATTACTTATCCTAAAATAGAACGAATCACAAAAAGCATTTACTATACAAAAATGCATCAGATTCATTGCCAGCCTTTTGCAGGATGAGAGCCCTAGATTTAATACTAAAGTCCACATCCTGAGTTTGAGAGTCTGTGACAAAATGAAATGGAAGTCATTACTATTTTGGCAGAGCAGTTTTCCAAACCATTTTAACACACAAATAGTAAAATTATTTCAAAAAATGTATGTAAAAATCCAAAGTTAACAAATACAGCACTCCTTAAATGGCAGCCTTGGCCTCTGTGGCAAATCAAGAAAATGAGTTGCAGGGACAATGTGAGAGGGAAGCTGGGATATGGGATACATTGATGTGTACCCATAACCAACTGCAATTAATTGTAAATTGGTTTACCTCTATTATAGATTAATGGCAGACACAGCTTGAGCCCAGAAGAACTTATTATCTCAGGTACAACGCAATCCAAACAGGGCAATTCTGCATCAAGGCTCTACATGCCAACTACCTTGGGGGATCACTTGAGAAATCTAAGCTGGTTCCTGTAGATTCCCTTTTCTGTTCTGGAAAAGGGCAGCACCATCAATCCTCCAGAACAGGAGTGATGCAGCCCGATGCACACACCCAGGGGGCTGTGCTGGAGCTGCTCTGTGTCCAGCAGCACTGCTGTGAGCAAAGCAGCACACTGCATCTCAGTGACATAGCAGGAAATAGCTTCACAAACTCCCCTCCGTGTCCTCCAGCACTTCTTTTATCCAAGGCCTCCTGATTTCTGTTACCAACTTATCAGACATCTTCATTAAAAAAGCTAAAAAAAGATAACGATGGATATTCAGCCATTTTTCTCTGTGACTTCTGTCCCCAAGCAGCTGTTGTGGAGGAAAGAGGAAGAGGAGGAAGGAAAATTTCCCAGTGTAGACAAGCTGTCCATCTCTTCTGTGGCAGCTGCCAGCTATTGTGTGAGGTGTCTCACCTGGAGGGCAGGCTGCTGCAGATCTGAGGGTCCCACTCCTGTTAGTGGCCCCATGTGGAGATCAGGCTGGTTCCATTGTAACACACAGAGATGACTTTAAAAACCTATTTTATTAAGTATTAGACTTATATAGCTCCACTTCCAAAAACAGCAATGATATGTAGGCCACAGAAACGCATTCTGAGGTTAATCTGGTCTTTTGCATGAGACTTTTGCCTACTAAAAGCAGTGACAGCCACACTAAAGAAACTTGCAGAAAGTTCTGTTTTACAAATTTCAGTATAAAACCTATTAAAATTCTCAATATGTCTCACTTAACTTTTTACAAATTCAAAAGCCTCCTCTCACAAGTGCTGGTAATTAATAGGGTGCTTTGAACTTCACT
The DNA here is from genome assembly GCA_008694505.1 of Cyanoderma ruficeps. Classification (NCBI taxonomy): domain Eukaryota; kingdom Metazoa; phylum Chordata; class Aves; order Passeriformes; family Timaliidae; genus Cyanoderma; species Cyanoderma ruficeps. Next base: position 19,568,227 of record VZDJ01001247.1, read on the forward strand.
GAAAGAAAAAACGTTGGGAGGCTTGAGGTAAGTAACTTTTCAAAGCTTTGATTATTCGTCAAAGAAAAAAGATGTATGAAATATGGCTAGGAAATGGTAAACCATTCAAAAATGGCAACTGCAACACCCAACGCATTCCTGTTTCTTTCTTTTTCTGAAATTATATCTTCTGGCTGTATAAAGCCTTCATTAGTATTTTTCAGGTCTCCTTATATGGCAAATTATGTAACAAAAATGTGATCAAAGCTTTAAGTACCAAAAATATATTAGCAGCTCTTCTTCGATAAATTTTTCTAGTGGGGATTTTTTTTTCCACTGGATAACTGAAAAATGTTGGAAATTATCTGAATACTGGCAACAGAGTCTAATGATCACTGTAACACCTTTCGGCAGCGACTAGAGCTAATTTCTGTATAGAACTTCAACGAATATTTCAATTTATGCAGTTAAAACTGCAATAGTTAATAGTCTTACAAAGGGCCTCAGATTTACTAAGAAACCTTTCTCTGATGTCCCCTGGACTTCCAACTGCTCTGGCTGAAACGTACCAATGCAATTTCTGGCAAATATCTTTATTGAACAAAACCCATTTTAGATTTGTTTACAAGTGCACCCTGCGGCATGTTATAAACAACTGCAAACAGCCCTTTCTGCTGTGTGAACACCTGCAAGGCTGGGCCCAGTCCCCACACGGTTTTCCACTGACGTTTGAAGCCTCCTGGTGTTGATAGGAGGATACAGTGGGCAGCTCCCTTTCAGCAGGAAGGCTGCAATGCCTTTACCCAAACGCTGGAACGCTGCTGTGCTTACAGGTCAGTCGTGTAGATTACAAAATAAAACCTGTTGTTGGTATACACTTTAAAATTCAGAAATCATTTAGGAAAATTTAATCCAGTTGAAGAAATTAAGTTTACCTGGAGAATCGGAAGTACCACTGATGTGTGGTGTTATTTTAATGACCAAGATTAAATAACATTGTTAAAGTAATTAGCTGATCTCTCCAATTTTAAATTTCCTCATGATAAAGCCAGTGAATTGGTTATCAAAAAAGCCTATATTTAAAGACAAGTAAATTATGTTCTTATTTAGTTTGGCTTTTTATTTAACAATTAAGGCCACTGAAAAGAAAGCAGTTATGTTCCTGACACTAGAATGCTGTCATACCATATGTGATTAAATATTTTTTAAAGAATTACTATTCTTTTCTGAAAGAATAATGAAAAGCTATCTTCAAAACAATCCAGCTCAGCACTATCATATTAAAATCAATTAGAAAATACTGCAGAATTTACACAGCTGTTCTATTGGCCCCTTCACGTGCAGACCTCTGAAATAATGAGCTCAACACTAAGTGTTTTAGGAACACTAATTACTACACAAACTTTGGGTGGGGCTTGAGCATTCAACAGAGGTTTGCAGCTTTCCTTCCTGAAGCCAGGTCACAGCACGGCTGTGAACACTTTGAACATTCCAACCATTCTTACCATAAAATGTGACTCAACACCACTCTGCAAGGCACCGACTGTGACATGTAAATAAACACAAAAAACTCCACATTCAGCTGGGGAGCCTGTTCATTCCGATAACCAGGATTTTGGGTCTCAAGACGTTTATTTATATCCTGTCCAGTACTGTGAGTAAATGCCTTTTCTTGCTTTCACTATGGTTTTAGTGATGATGACACAATGAAATACCAGAAATACTAATATCCACAAAATGACTAGCAACTGTGGAATAACACATATTAGAACTGTCAATCCAGGCTAATATGCACTTGCCTCAGATGGAAAACTACTACAGAACTCAGAGATAACCTGCACCCTTCGATCATTCAGGTCTCCAGATGCAAGTCCTCTGAAGGCAATACAGATGCCTTCAACAGAAACCTGGGGAGAATGAGATTACTAGTGAAATTATAAATTGGAAAATGCTTTCCTCTGGTTCATGGGTCAAAAAATTTAGCAAATACAGGCACTGAGTACTCACTACCTACTCCTAAACCTTCCTTAGTGAAGCTAAAATGTCCTCTTTGCTACAGAACTGGAAAAATAACATCCATCTGGTTTTGATGAAACTTAACTAAACTAAACTGGTGGCTCTCCTGTATCCTGTATCTTCCAGAGGTTTATGACAGCAAGGTCAGCTGAGCAGAACAACTGGAAGTCAAAGCAAGAGGCTCCTGAGAGAAACTAACTAGACTGAATCACTTTCATCCTCCTGCAGATTTCATTTGTGAAGATCTACATTGCTTTTAAGCTGGATTCCCAGCTTGAGACATGAAGGAAAACCAAACAGGAGGCACACAAATTCAGAGTTTACTGCAAAAAGCAAATTTAAACACGTTCAAGAAAGCAGGTAGGACTAAGGAGCCAACTACAATGGGAAAATTGCTAATTCCGAGTAAAGTGAGCTGATTTGCAGTACTCTAACCAAACATCAGAATACAGAAACTATTTCAATGGATTAGAGCAGATGTCTGCCTAGTCCAGTGAGGATAGCAGCAGAACATGGACTCTGTACTGGACAGGTGTGAGATAACCTACCCTCCATATTAAGTCTCAGTTTTACTTGAAATACACACATTGGCTGAAACCATGATGTAGAATAATGCTGAGCCTAACAGTAGACTAAAAGTTGATGGAAATCCCTCTTCCGAAATGTTTTGTGCAATTCTGTGTGTCCTAATCTCCCTCCCCAGTTAAAAAAAATTAAAAAAGGTTAAATATTTGCAAAAACAGAAACAAAGGCCATTTACACAGAAAAGGAATGGAATATGAAAATATTTGTATATAGGGAAATAGTAAGAATAATTATCAGTATAAGACAGATTAATACATTTACTTCCCTATAACAGAAAGAGATACTAACAAAACTGAAATGAAAAATTCTTGCATTATAAAAAGATGTATTTTCTACAAAGTACAATTAATTTACCAAATGTCTTGACACAGTGTATTTTCAAATCTCAGAGTTTAGAGGGGTCATAAGCATCCTAGATGTGCATAATTCACTGTTAGATAACTTTTAGGAAGAAACCTGATTTTTTTAATCCCTTATCTCTAAGTGCACACTGTATTTTTTCTGACATCGACTCTGGTCAAACCTGGGTTCTGAACTAAATCAGTAAAGAATGGTCCATCACAGCAATCTGTGCTGCTATAAAGCATGAATAAGTTACCTTCAATTTCTCTGTAACACAGTTTCCTTATGCAAAAATTGCAAATAACAATCAGTATTTCAAGATGGGAAGATACGATGATGAGAGTTATTACTTGTGTTTTCTGATCCACAACTAGAAACATGATGTTGCTGTTAAAAAAAAAATAATAAATCCAACAAGTATAACATACTCATACAGGCTAAATTGATTTATATGGTTTGACTAATGTTCAGTCCTTCTGTAATGGCTTTATTCTCCTTGCATTTGTGCAAAATGCAGGTTCCAGAGCTACATTCCTATGACTGCTCAAGATTTCACATATGATGGAGACACACTAAGCAGTGAGGATGCAGCAGAAACATTCCCCAATTATGTGTTCGACAACAGTGTTAGTGTCACCCAGCAGTAAAGGGAAGGAAAAAAGAGATTCTTTGAGGGATTTGCCATGGAAAGAACCTGTCTGTCGACTTAGTGTCAGCTGGCAGTCAGAAAAAATCCAAATCACCCCACCTTTTTTCCCCACAGCCTAGTTTCCATGACCTTTCTTAAAATTGGGCCAAGATCACAAGCTTGCTTCCTCTTCTCTGAGGGTTTTGGGTCTTCTCCCTATCTTTGTGGTTCTTTGCATTTTTAATTCCTTATCAGGTTTCTCCAAAACAGTAGCACCTGCAAATCAAACTTGCAAAGTGGCCAGACAATCTCTGTATAACTCAAGCAGACATGTACCAGGACATGCAACTGAACATGAATTTGGCAGAAGCCGAAACGTAACATTTCTGAGACAATAATTGATTAGTCAGCTGCAATGGTCAGAAGTGGAAAAAGTTCGGGGCAGGGTTAAAATTAAAAAGCAAATATGGTGAAGCTGCAGGTTTAACTAACACAGCAGAGAACACAATGTAAGTTAATCTGGAAATAGTATGAAAGTTACATTCCACGTTGAAGTTACTGACAAGGGCACAGGCACAGGGTGGGCAGGAAAGCTGACAAAGTCCAATGGCCACTGGAGATGTGTTCCCTGATTCACAGCTCAGGCAGAGCTCATCACCTGTGTTAGCAGTGTTGCAGAGAATGAAAATAATCACCTGCCCCATGGACAAGTTCAACACACAGTGAACTTGACAGTGTGTTTCCACGGGTTCATAGACAGTATGGCTGAACAAGGGGAGTGCAAGAACCATATGGACAAGCCATTTAGATGCAGACTCCAGTATCATTTCCCAGAACACAACAGCATTCGACATACTTATCCTCTTTTTTCACCTTAAGTGGCCCAAAAATACAAGATCAGTTCTATGGGTAATACATATTCATTTGGAGCCACTTCTGAGGCTGAAAAACAGAGGTGCAGCAGCTAACACAGCAGGCTGGGAAAATGAACTCCTGGTTCAGGAACCCAGATAATTTATGTAGGTACCGTGGGAGATTAAATATTCAGGAATACTGTCATCTTTGTTCCATCTTCCAAATGTTAGCATCTCTAATTTTCGTAATATATTTTGGGGGCTTTAGTTTTCACATGGATTGGAAAAGATCTTAACTGTGTTTTGTTACAACAGGAAAGACCCCTATACCTAGAGGGTCCTTATCATTTATGAGGAGACACAAAACCTCAGTTTCATAGACAAACTTATCTCACAGTTAAAGCCACTGTTAATACATCCTGAACAGGAAGAATAACATTTGGCACCTTCCTTAAAGACATCCTCAGTAACAGTGTAAGGGATGGGAGCTGTCAGGTGTGCTGCTCGCTGTCCCTCTGCACTCTCCGGGTACTTTATACCTCCCAGACAGGTCAAGCAGCACCCGCAGGTAAACCCGCAAGCTGCCAGCCTTGTGCTGCAGTTTCAGTTCCAGACCTGTGTCTTCACGTATTACTTTTTCATGCTAATTCACGCAGGCGGTCGTTCCTTGTGTAAGGGGAGCTCCTCTGCACCTCCGGTTTGCTCTGCTCTTCGCCACCGCCACCTTTGCCCTGCGCGGGAGGATGGAGCAGAGTGCGGGAGGATGGAGCAGAGTGCGGGAGGATGGAGCAGAGCGAGGGAAGATGGAGCAGAGTGCAGGCTGCCCCACCATCTGCCTCCTCCTCTGCCCCGCCGGGGCTCGGCCCCGCAGCGCCGGCCGGGTGAGGCGGCCTCTGGCCCTCATACCTTCCACCCCACAGGGGGTCAGTCCCGCTCAGGCAGGCCTGGAACGCGGGGGGCTCTTCTCTCTCTACCTGCCCGAAGGAGCTGTCCCCACAACCACCTTGTCCCTGGGAAGACTCTCCTCATCCCCCAAGGGAAGGAGCTTTGCCCTTCGTCACAGCTCCCCGGGCAGGAGCCTCTGCCGCGGTCCCTTCACCACCTCAGTGCCCTCGGCCAGAGGTGCTCCCCCCGTCTCCCCTAGGAGAAGGGCTCCGTCCTGCACACCGCTGCAAGCCAGGCCCCCTCTACCGCCAGAAGCCCCTGGAGAAGGGGGGCTCCCCCTCTCCCCCCGCCCAGGCGACTGCGGCTGGCACTGACCCGTCTCTGCCGTCCTGCTCCTCTCCGCCATATTTGTTGTCATCCCGCCACCCCCCCAACGCCGCCCGGCCGTCGCCATGGCAACGCGCGTCACGGCCATGGGGGAGCCCCGCGCCCCCCCCGCCATGGCGGCGGGGCTGGCGGCCCTCCCCGGGGACAGCCTGCCCGGGGAAAGCCTTCCCTGCGAGCGGCTTCCCGGGTTCATCCTGCCCGGAGACAGCCCTCCCCGGGAGCGCCTGCCCGGGGACAGCCCGCACGGGAAGCGCCATCCGCTCCCATCATCGCCCAGCCCTGCGGCCGCCGCGGTGGCGGCGGGCGGGGCGTGAGGGGAGCAGCGCCGGCCGCCCGCCCCTCACGCAGCACGGCTGCCTCCCGCACGGCCGCGCCCGCCCCGCCTCCCGCGACCGCTGTTTACCGGCGCTGCTCGGATGGGGAAAGGAGGGTTTGTTTTCCGCTCCCTGGTGGCTGCCCGCCACCTCGGCAATTGCCGTCACTGCGCCCCGAGGACGGGGCTGTGCCGGTAACCGGAGCTCCTCCCGGGGCTCGTGCCTGCCCGTGGGAGTCGGTGTGGGCCTGAGGTGCTCATAGGGCGCCGAGGCGAAGAGGCTCGTTATCACAGAATATCAGGTTGGAAATGACCTCTGAGATCATCGAGTCCAGTCTAAGAGAAAACACCACTATGTCAACTAGACCATGGTACCAAGTGCCACGTCCAGTCTTTCACACCTCCAGGGACGGCGACTCCATTGCCTCCCTGTGCCGTCCATTCCCACGCCTAGCCACTGTTCCTGTGAAGAAATTCTTCCTATTGTCCGATGTCCTGGTGTTAGGGAGGTGCATGTTCCCCTCCACACGGCTCAGTGGGGGCAGAGGGGCCTGTGTGGGTTCAGGGTCTCTGTCGCCCCAGGGGGACGGAGCACATCGCTCCTGCTCCGGTTGCAGCCTCACGCACTGAGGTGCAGCACCGGCAGACATGGCCAATTCATGTGTGCGTGACTGCCGCGCCCTGCCCCAAGACTCAGCAGGTGAGTCTGGTCATGTGGCAGTTATGTCAACTTTTATTTTATATTTTTTTTAATTTCTTAAGGCAGCCCAGTGGGGAGCTTCATTATGTGTGTGAGTGTTGCCCGTCTGTCTCCTTGCCCCAGCCCCAGCAGGTGAGCATGACCATATGGCAAATGCAGTGCTGGGGACGGGAGGCCTTCTGTGTGCGCGTGTTCGCGGGCGCGCTGGGTGACACTCACCATGTGGCAAACACGGCGATGAAGGCTCTGGTGCACAGGGGCTAATTATGTGTGTGAGTCCCGGGGGACCCGGCAGGCTGGGTGTGATCATGCGTGTCTCACTAATGCTGAGGCGCAAGCTCCATTGTGCATCCTCTGCGCAGACAACTCCAGCCTCTCGGAAGCGACGCTGACCACGGCACAAGCACAGTGTTACAAGCACAAGCATCAAGACTCATGTTTATGTGCATACACAGGCAGACGTGGAGCTGAATGCACCCCGAACCAGGTGGCTGTTAAAACTCTAAAACAGGGAACACACGAGCAATGCCAAGCAATGGAAGCAGGCAGGACTGTGTTTATGGTTATGCACACACTCGGGTGTTTGTTTCCTTAGATTTAGTAAATTAATGTAACCACTTCCTAGTGACCGGTGACTAGTCAGGGAAACAATCCAAGATTAAAAATGAAGACATGTAAAATTGTATCTTTCTCCATCTGAGTTCTGTTATTTAAACATCAATTTACCTCTTTGTCTTCCTGCCTAGTATGTGCCTTTTCTGGTCCACTTTAGCTCCTCTTAACAACACTCACGTGGATAATACTTACAAGTTCTACATGCTTAGATTTTTCTGTGGGGTCAGTTGCTTCCTTTCTCCCTGGAAAAGAGAAACCTGCTCCTTTTTGCAGCTTTGTTCATTCTTCTTTCAGTTCATAGTTCTCTGGTTATTTTTGCAGTATTTATTTTCGTGGTTTCATTTTCTTTACTGTTTCCTCTCTTTTTCAGTGGCACTTAGGCCTCTTTCCTTTATCTATTTCTCTTTGCTCTCAGTATCTTACTTTAGTATTATATAAGCTAATTGAATGTTACTTTAGCCACATTCCTGTTCCATGATGAAATACCTGCCTGAAGTGGTGTACCAAGGGGGCTTTGTGATGGGGTTGGAAGATACACCCTTGCACAAAAGAATGTTGGAGGCCATCTACATCTGAGCTCTGCAAAAATATTTTCTAGACTTTCCCCTCTGCAGTGTTTATAAACTATAGGTGGTCACTCGCATACTAAAGAGGTGGAATTGTCTCGCTGCTGACAGTGAGCTATGCTAAGTGCACACACCCTCACAGATGCATTCTTTCCCTTACAGCCCTGCTCCAGGCCAGCAAATTACCCAGGCCTTCTGCTCTTCCTTACTTATTGCTGGGCAAATGATCCTGGGACTTCCCTCTTCAGAATATGCCACATATACTCTGATCTTTCTCTTCTTTCTTTTATGTTCCCTTGTAGCCATGTCCCATCCCTACTCTCCTTCAAATAATTTCTCATAGTATTGATCTCTTCATTCCTTTATTTGATATTTCTTTTTTTAATCTTTTTTAGATCTTAAACAGTTCTGTCCAAGTTTGCAGCTCTAGTCTGGTTTCTTACCATGTCCCCACATCCCCTTATTCCCTTTGTTCTACTTGCTATTCCAGCTTTAGTGTCCCCTCATCCATATTTCATTCCTATCTATTAATACCCATATAGCATTTTTCATCTGTAAATTTCTAAGAATTAAGTGCCTGTGGAGAGACCTTCCATATCTGTTCTTTGGGTGACCTCTTTATTCACATTTCTCTGAGACTTGCTTCTATGGTGACCACAACTACTAATCCAAAGGCCTTTTGCATCTAATTGCCTGCCGATTAACTCAACTCAAATACCTGCAAGAAGTTCTATTGAAATCAGAGACATTTGGGGGAAAGCACTTTTTCCAGTCAAATTATCTCTTCTGAGTTAACACACTTGAAAAACCTAGAAATGCCACACTCATTTTTTTAGTCTGAGTTTAATGCTATGTTATAGTCACCTCACCAAGCTGAAGTGGTGTTAAATATAGATGATATGCAGTCTTTCCAAAAACAGTAAGATAATTTGACAAGAGAGAACTAGAAAGTTCATATAAAAAGTTCTTTAGGAAATAGAAAGATACCTGAACGGTGTAACTCAAATCAGGGCTGAAGAATGAGGGAAATGGTTTTCTGGAGAAGCAGCTGCTTATTTTTATTTGTGCATTTTTAGAGCACCTGAGAACATGTTGGCGTTGTCATTAGTACAAAGAGGCTTTTTGACCCCAACAATCTGATTTTGAACATTATAAAACAACAAAGAATAACAGAACGCTGTTGCAAGACACTGATGCCCCGGTTATCCTCACATTTGCTGCTTCAGCCCTGTTCCTTGTTCCAGCGCATCCCCCCGCCCCCTTCTGCATCTTGGCAAGCAAGAGCTGCCTCACTTCTGTGGCTCTTTGCAGCTTATTCCCACCCCATCATCTTTTAATAGCCTATGGAGAAACCAACGGCTTCCCCCCACACATTTCATTCAGTAATAACTCTCTACTTGTTACATTTTCAAACCAGCACCTTCATGCTTTCCCTCGCTGCTGCTTCGCACTCCCACTCACCTAATTTTCCTCCTTCAAATCCCTCCCTAAAAATCTCCTCTGCTGTGATGTCTACTGAAGGAATGATAATGAATCGTCAGCTGTGTGCCAAGCTGAGTGTCTGTCATGGAGACTGGTCTGATGTGTTGGGCAGCCACTGCTTGTGTGGGACTGGCAGTGCCTTGAAGCGGCCCCTCTTTTCACTCTGCTCATTATGGCTCCTGGGATGGGCCCTTAAAACTCGTTATATAAGCAAACAAAAATAAATTGAGGCAATCGAAATAGAAATGGAAATGCTGGCCAAAACCAGGAAGATTAGACAATATTTCAGTTATGATTCATCAGCTTAGGTAAATTTACATAAAAATTAATGTGACTGACAACTCCCTTCATTACAAATATTGAGAAATGAATTATTTTTCTAAATACAGATTTCTGCTATTTCTGTACTTATTTATAATCTATAAGGACTTGAGGAGTATGCTTTACTTTTTTTATCTGTGCTTGTATTTGAAACATTAGATATTCCATTGTTTGTTTATCTTTAGTTTGCAGCCTGCAAGGCTGTGGTGATTAAAGAACGTAGGAAAGAATAATAACACAAGAGCAAAGACTTGAAAGAAAAAAAGATTCCCGATCACTTATTTTTTTAACATGAGGATAATTCAAATATGTTGAAAATCGAATGATTTGTGTTATACATTCAATACTTCTGATTCAGCTAGAGGTGGCTGCTGCCAATACATGTCTGTCGAAACCCCAAAGATCTTCCAAGAAAATCAAGAAAAATCCAATTTTACAATCCTGATATTTTCAGTGTTTAAAAAATCGGCAAAAAATGCCCTTTCTTATACATTACAAAAAAGCCAGTAAGGTGCATTATTGATTTTTCACAAATCGTTTGTAAGCGACTCTTAAGGCTGGATGAGAAGGAGAAGATGGAGCATTGGCACGAGTTTTGCATGCATTTCACACACCACTTCCATGGCGCGAGTTGTGGGTCTTACATGTGGGGATTTAAGAATCCAGGTGTGATTGTATAGAAATCACATAATTACTCTTTTTTTTGTATCCCTTTCCCCATGTAGAATAAAGTAGTTGAAAGCACTCAAGTATACTTCAATTGTGACTGCTGTCAGAGAAAAGGCCAGAAAAATGGTTCTGATACAAACACGGCATCAGTGGTGGCTCTGCAAGCAGAGCAGGCACAATCCAAATTTAAAAAGAAAGGAAAAAAAAGAAAGAAAATCAAAAGTCTGGTCAGAGTTTTTTTTAACCAGGTTGTTATGGTCTGGTGGATTCAGAGAGAAAATTAAATCTGATAAAGAAAAAGCCAAAATGAAAAACCAAAGCCCAGACTGAGGTAGCAAAATTGAAGTGAATTTTAAACTATGCACACATAGTGAAGGAATCCTATAATCTTATTATTGTAACCTTGATCCATTCGTTCTCCTAGCATTTATTGCTCTCATTAGTTATGTAATATCTAAAAGCACACTGTAAATTTTTTTGTGTCAGGACAGTATCTTTAATGTATTCTGAACATGCCTAGTATAATTAGAGAGCTTTATACAAAAATAATATTACCTGCTGGGGTTTTTTCTGTATTATTTCTAAGCATAGGAAAAATTTAAATGCAGCAAATCTGGAAAGGTCAAACGGAATCTTCCCTCATTCTGTGCATGATTTCAGAAATAATCAAAAAGTTACGCTGAGATAACCGATATGAAACCAGTGACACTATCGTCACAAAACTTGGATCAATTTGTGCCCATGCAGGCGAAGCATCATCTGATTTCTCATCTGAAAATATTTTTTTAATTCTATGTTTTATAGCTATTTTGAACTGTTTGTTTCTAACGGTTTGTTCTCACGGACGTGCACCAATATTGTGTAATTACACAGAGACACTGTCAGCCCAAAGGAACCCAGGCTGGAAACAATAACTGTAGGGAAGGTGAACAATTTGTGCCTCTGGGATATGGAATGCTACCTTGCTTTTCCACTCTTCCACAAGCACTTCTGGGCTTGTAAAAGCCAGGGATCACCAATGTGTAGAGCTCTCTCAGGTGCACATCCTTGCTCTTTCACTGTCCCTCTAAGCCAGGCAGGGCTGACAAGGGCTTGGCTGCCAGCGTGCACTTCCGCCCTGTGTTTGACTAGGAAAGGGTAGGAAGGTCAGTGCCAGCCACCTGCGTGCAGAATGAAAAAAGAAATGTTACCCAAGGCCACGAGTAAACCCTTGCTATTACAAAACTGAGACTTCAAAATTCTTTTCAGGAAATAACCTTCATTTTTAAGTTCCCGTCAGAAAGGTATACACACGTACGTGATAAAAGCGCACTTTGTCTGGGAAAGGTGAAGGGCTAAGTCAGTTCTCCTGGGATTCGAGCGTGTGGATCAAGATGGTTTAGAATTTCAAACCCAAAGAATAATGCTAAGCTAGAATTCTGTGCCACTTAGAGGAGCCCAAAGAGTTTTTCTACACTGGAACCCTGGAATTCCCTGGAAGCCCTCACTGGGGGAAGCGCTTTCCAGGGGCTTCTAATTGTGTAGCTGCTAAACACGGTCTGTAACTTGACAGGCATTCCCAAAGGGTCTGCAGGATGCTGATCCAGACCTGGTGGCAAAGATCACTACACCTAAACTTAGAAATTAAAATATATGCCTGTGTGATGCTTTAATATACTTACTGGAAATATTTAATATCTAAGTATTAGCTTTTTATCAATATTCCAATATTATTATGGATATTGTCCAGACTCAGTCTCGTGTCTATATTTACAGATGCATTTTATGTGTTGCACTTTAATCATCTATAAACTTTACAGTTCTCTGCTGTCTTTTAATCCTTTTCAGTATCTACTCTGATAAATGTAGCCAATGAACATCTGGAGAAATGAGAGAGGTACAATGAGAACTTAATTTCCGATTAACAATTGTTTGCTGTCTTGAAACTGATTATCTGGCCCTCAACTGAAATTTAATTCTTTAGAGAAAAAGAGAATTCATAATGAATTTAGGAACCATGTTAAATTCCATACCTATAAAATAAATCCATGATTTCTCAAGGTTCCAGTGGCACAGAAAAAGGAGCAGCAAATCTCTGAGAGACAATCACTACATGTAGCAGCTGGGAGAGAGGAGGTAAAGTGAAATGGCAGGAATTTACTTGAGACTGCAATAAGCTTATGTTCACTAACACATGGCAACTAATACACGATAAAATCCCAGTGCAGAAAGGCCATTTTTAGTTTTCACATTTGTTAGCAGATCATGGTAAACAGTTGGCTCACCCTAATATGCACTTGTCTTCCCTAGCATTTTTTTCTCACACTAAGTGGCAAGGAACTCTCTTTTGCTCCTATCATAGACAAGTCCTACAAGTACTCAGATAGGAGTGGAGGAGATCTATGCCAATGTCAGCCACACGGATGTACGATGATGGATTTACTCCTTTTAGGAATCCAAGGAATGAATTCAGGGCCTGCAGGCTGATTGCCTTTGGTAGCTAAGTTGTTGTGAGGGCTTGAGTCCAATGTACTTAATGGCTCGAGACTGTCAACCCTTGAGGTCCTGGTTCACCTTTTCCCTTCACAGGAACATTGCTGCCCTCTCAGCCACTCCATAAGCCCCTCAGTGCCACCAAAACAAGTCCTTGTAGTGCAAAATATTATCAACATTTAATAACAGTACAATAAGGAAAACTCAAGCCCATAGCAGCACTCCATCAGCTTAGGAAAGGGATAAGAACATGTTAGACCCATTCTCTGTGGAATCCAGGGTACAGAGTAAAGCAAAATATTGGACCTACCAAGGCCAACAACCTTCCCTCAAGAATACAAAAAATAGAGTTGTTCAGTGAATCTAATCCTAAATACTACCTGCTATGGCAAAATAATGAGAACTCAGGAGAAAAAGATCATTATGCCCCTAAGGACAATGTCATTTGTGATGATGGTCCACAAGATGATCAGGGGCTAGTGCTCACCACACAAACTCCAGGCTGACTATGGTTAGACAGGCAGAGACCTGGTTTTAGTGGTGCTAGAGAATCATTATGCCAAGGCCACATTCACAGTTACATTTTAAAATCACTATTTTATGTGTTTGGAGACATGAAACACACTGCATCTTTTCTTTAATCTCTAAATTTCATCCAAGTAATACAAAATTCTAGATATTCCTGAACACCATGATTACCAAAATTGTTTCCCTTGTTATAACAGCAGTGCTGAGAAGTGAATATCCAGTAAGACATAATCACACCCAATTATCTGTCCCCAACCTTGAACCTAGAGTCTGTAGAAAAAATTACATGAACTTTTTAAGGTTTGTATCCATAATGTTTTCTGCATTCTAAAGCTTCAGTGACCCTTCCAGCCTGCAAACTTTCTGCCCCTCACTGCAGCCTGACCCTAGAGATGATAAAAAACTCTTCAAATTAAGATCTTAAGGAAATGAATGGGTATATATGTATCTGATCACAATCTGCAGAAATAATTTAATGTAATTACTAACTAATCCATCTTGAAATCAAGGACAATTTAAAAATTAAGGCACTAATATGAAATTAGAATCACTTGAAGTTTGGAAGAAGGAAGTACACAGTAAGAAATGTGGTTACATTACCATGTTTATCTGCTAAATGAAGATACTTGGTGAAGCACAGATGGGCTACTTTATTTCGTAATCCTCTGACCCATAAGGATTGGCACTGAGACAGCGTTCCCACTAATACATCTCTCACTCCATACTTTTTCACGTGGCATTGAAATACTACATTTGGGAACTCATTGACTCATTTAAGAGGGCGGCTTCTGTACCAGAGAAAGGAAGCTGATTTCCTTTTCATATTTTGAGCACACATAAAAGTAGTGGCAACTTAGGAATCAGCTCTTAGAAAAAGTACCTGGAACAGAAAAGTGCTTAAAATCTTACCTGCCAGAAAGTAATGTTCCATTATATGGGAGATGGGAAGCTCAACAGGGAGGGTCTGATTAAGGAGAGGGTACAGCAATGCCCAGGACAACTAATCTTGGCCATTCCTGAAACTGTGCCAAAATTGTAAGGAGGGGCAGAGCTGCCCACAAGCCAGGCACAGTATCTGCACCTTGACAATGTCTGTAGAGGAGGGCTTCCAAGTAAATTCCAGTTTTGCTTAAAATTCTGTGCTGGAGTCTGCAGGATTGGACACTCCAGCAGTGACCCCATCAGCCACCTGAATTTACACCATCCTGATGGGGTCATGTGGGACTTAGCAATCACTTAAGGATTCTGCTATAGCACAAGAAACTGATTTGGATTGCCAAGTCCCAGCCTTGCCCATCAGGACCTTCCTCCCATACAGAAAGCAAGAACCTTTAAGGGGAGCAGCTGCAGCCACCCAGCAAACCAGAAAGTGACAGAAATGTGGGCAAAGTGTCCCAGTGTGGCATGGCACCCTGACAGAGATCTCACAAACTAAACACCTGCAGAAAGTGGAAAACCTAACGTTAAAAACTTGTAACTTTTTTAAAGTTCATAGCCTCTAGCAATATATTAAAATGAGCAGTAGGTATAAAACTATACTCAAAACCTTAAATGTTTTCACAAGAATTTTTACTTTTAATAATTTGATTTATTGCATTTTAGGTTTGAAAGTAGCAAGGACAATTTAAAACGAAAACTTCAAAAACAATATATAACCAAAGACTTTTTCAGGATGAAAGAACACGTGTAAGGAGGATCAAGACCCTACAGTGAGATCAGCTATTAGCTAATTAAATATGTGACTAAAATTCATCATTTTAAATAGCAGCCGTATTGATGGTCAGCAATCTGGTAAGCAAACAAATGACAGTGGATTTTTTTTTTCATCTCTTCAGAGAGAAACATTTATCTTAATAAGATTCACTGTGCCATAACACACGTGGAATAAGTCAATGTCTACTAATTAAAGGACATTGTAAACCTGATTTTCTAAACAGCTAATTAAAATATGTAGCATCTAACAACAGCCTTTCTTGCAAAATATCCTCTGTTTATAATACACATCCCTGGAAAAGTTACTTGTTTGTCTATTCCCTTGTGTTTGCCTATTTAAATGGTTTTTCAAGAAAAGAGGATCTGCTGAGCTCAGGTTCTATTTCTGTACCAAGTTCCATTGATACACACCCCTGGACAGAAACCCAGTGATTTGTAGGTCTAAAAGACTACTTAGAGAACTAATCCTAAGGGTTTGCTGTGGTTGCTTTTTCAGAGATGACATGATATTCCCCTCTCTGGTTCTTATGAGGATTTTGGATAGTCTAAATGTTACTTGAAACAGTAAAATTTTCAAGATGAAATGTGATTTTCATATTGATAAGGAATCTTTAACCTCCCATTTTATGTATCACATTAGTTTCTCAGAATAAGAAGGCTTCTCTCTTTCTTATTCTGATTCTGTAAGTAGCTTTTTCAAGAGAAAGAAGTTGTTGTAGATCTGTCAGCAAGGCTCTGGGAGTAGGAGGATGTTTGGATTTCCGGCATATTGCAACGCAGTTCTTGGCCACCAGCAAAGCTATGTGTGTGAATCTCATTTTATATCCGTTGTTTGCAATACCACATATTTTAAGAGGCATTTGAAAGAGTCTCTGTACTCCTAATCACAAATCATTCCCTAAAAGATGCTGAGAAGGCAAAGTACAAATCTTTACAGGACTCACGTCAAGACAGACAGTGGATGAAATGATGCTGTCGTGGAATTAAAATAAAATCAGCTGTATCTTGAACAATTTAGTCTATGCTCAAAGTTCTTAGCTCAAATCAGCTTATTATTGTTTGTTGTTTTTCTCTCCCTTTTCAGATTGTTATTTTCTATGATATACCTTTTACATTAAAACATTAGCCAGCTAATCTCATTAGCCAATTTTTAAATTTATATTAAAATGTGTTTTTGCGGTGCAGAAACCTGAGATAGTGGACTACAAACTCTGACTATTTTCAAATCTGGAAGTATGCAGAGCTCATCTTCAATTCCTATTTGCATTATTTTTTTTTCTCTAAAGATCACCCGAGTCACCACTCCCACCATTTCCCCTATCCTCGACCAGTACAAGGAAAACATCATTTTCCCAGCCAAGGCATATGCAACATCCTTCAGAATGCGTCAGAGCAGATCCCTCATCAGCCAGAGGAACCACTGTGTTAATATGAAGTCCTTCCTGCCCAGCAGCACAGAACAAGCTTGGAACCACCACATGTTTTTTATTCTCCAGCAAAGAGGGGATTTCAACGTAGTGTTACCCAATACGTTATAAACATTTTCCTTCCATGTACCTGTGCCCTTTTGTGGGCAAACACCCAGCTCCACTTCCCAAATTATGACAGCTCAGTGACTGACCAGAGGCTTTGGCAATCTGATAGGGAACAATGACCTGAAACCAAACCTCTCTCTTGCAAATAATTTCCAGAATAAAATGTAACTGAGGGCTGTATTAACAATGACTTAGGAGGGCAAAATACGTTTGACTTTTCTATAGCTCTCTGCATTCTTCAGTGTTAACAGGAGTTAAAACCTAGTTTAATCATTAAAGTAATCAGATATGAATCAAAGAAACTCAGGAGATGCTGTTGTTAAGAAAGCAGAATTATTTTCAAGTAAACAAGCATTTTCCTCATTCTAACATCTTTTTAATGGGTATATATCTTTAATAAACAAACACATTGTTTTGAATTGTATAAAGAAATTTTCATCTGTAATACGGCTCAAACAAAAAATACTAAAATGCTAAAAAGCATTTTGGTTTTTTTAAATACACATCTAGCATGTTCATTGCCATAATGCAATAATATAAATGCCAAAAGAGTGAATCACTGATATATAATTTTAAAATGCCAGTGATTTCCCAGCTGTCACTGATCTTGGAAAACTTCCCCAGTAGCATGTGGAGATCAATCATTGTTTACAGACTTCCAGTCCCAGTTTGTAAGGAGGGTATCACTGTGGACTATGTCAAATCTTTTAACTGTGAAGTTAAAGACTGGTTTCACACTTAAATCTATCCAAAAGCCCATCATGCTAAAGAAACGTAAGAATGATGATCCAGGGAACTACTGCTTGTCCTCTGGGACAATAATGGTGCAAGTCTGCAGGAGCCATTTCTGAAGAAAGAAGGGTCACCAGAAGTAGTATCCAGCATGGATTTTCCAAGGTTTGCCTCACCTGACCAAGCCTAATGACCTCCTGCGATGCCCTGGAAGATGTGCAGACACAGGTAGAGCCATAGATGTTGCTCACTTTGCCTTCAGCAAGGTTTTCAGCATGGTCTCCACAGCACACTCGTATCCAAGCTGGAATGTTACAGTGTGGATGGGCACACTGCAGCAGGGGTGAAAACCTCCTGCCAGGCCCAAGGGGCTAATGAGCCCGACTCCACCTGGAAGCTGCTTTCCAGCAGCATTCCTTGGGCATCTCCCCTTAGACCTAAGCCACAGAATACCTGCCAGTGTCCTGGAGGAGAACACAGAGCACAGATTATTTATCCCTTTTTATTTTTTTAGGATGTTTAAGCACTCAAACAGGTTGCCCAGAGAGGCTGGGGAATCTCGATCCGTGCAGGTTTCAAAACTTTGTTGCATCATGTCCTCAACAAACTGATGTGATTTCAGTGTTGACCCCGATGTGAGGAGGAGTTTGCACTAGAAAACCTCCTAAAGTCCATTCCAACTGAATGATTCTGTGATTCTGAGGAAGAGCTTTTCAAAGTTTGCCTTTGCCATCCATCCTATCCTTAGGTTTTCCCTATACATGTGTAGTTCTGGGCTGATGTCAAAAGTAAGTAAATTAACATGTCCTCCTCATCCTTGTAGCTCAGAAGCAGGTTTAAGATCAATACCCTGTGCATGCTGATCCCAAATTCCATGGCAACGTTAATGTATCCCATTAGCAGAAAATACCCTTCACTCACTATTTTTCTCTCCTTGCCCACATACTCATGTGAAAGCAGGTAAAGAACCTTTCTCTTCTGAATCCAGATGATTTTCTATTCAATGTTTTTCAGAAAATGTACTGAAAAATAATTTCATCTTTGATTATGTCTCTTTACAGCTCATTCATCGATGTTTTTAGTTATGGCAGATCAATTCTTTTCTGTGCTCATCCATTTCTCTTTTGTTTCATCTAATTTTTCATCAGCTGAATCATTTCCTCATTTAACTGAAATGAGAGCTAAGTCTCACATGCATCACTGTGTCCATAGCTCTGAACATTAACTGGATAGGAAACTGTGATAGAAATTGGTAAAAGGGCATGCTATATCCCAACACTGTAAAGAAATGGGAGTTTTGCACTATTCTTGTGAAACCCAAAATTTAATTACATTACTCCATGTAGTGAAGTCAAACACACTGAAACTGGTGTCCCTTACAACCTTTCAGAGGTTTCATCTCTTCACAGCTACATTCATACTGCAAACTCCCTGCTTAGCAAATCAGACATTGCAAGCAATTCTCCAAATGAACAGTAACACTGCAGTGTAGTCATTTGTCACAGGATTGCACATTCTAAATGTGACACTATTTAGCAAACAGTAGAAATGTATACTGGAAATGAACCATACATTTTCTCCCTAATTCCTTTAGTAAGAGTGGTTAAACACATTAAATTGTGCAGTTTCATATCCAAGGTCTTATTTCCAGCATTATAAAACACTGCCAGAAAGTATTTAAACCTTCTTTGTGTGCATCATCATAAAGAAAAATCTGAATTGTAAGGAAAACTTCCAAACATACACATTTAAAGTGACAACTGAAATTCTCCAAATTTGTACAATTAAAACAACATAAAATGAAATTTCTAAGATATGATATATATACACAAAATGATTAGGCATGAAAATAGCCAGAAGCCTTTTTGGGGAAGCTATAGCATATATCAGTGGCTTTGCCACAAACTGAAGCCAAAGACCAACTTATTTTAAACCCATGAGAAATCCAATATTTTTCCTGAGGTGCAGTACTGTGTATATCAATAAAGGAAGCAGTTTAAACATTTTCAAACAGAAAAAAATATCTTAAAAGTCCAGAAATATATAAACAACATACTCTTCTTCTTTATCCTTGTTCTTTTTTTCACTCCTGGCTATGCAAATTAGAAAAAAAGCAGAAAGTTGTGATAGTAGTGGAAGACTCACCAAAATACATTGTAAAACTAAGAAAAAATATTTAAATTGTTATAAAAAAAATCAATACTTATACTGACAGTTGAAGGCAGAGTGAATACCAAGTCATGTGGCTCAGAGGCCTGATCTTTTAAGCTGCTCCTAATTAAATGCAGCTTTGCTCTTACTGGATGGTAAGAGCTTTCCAGGTTACTGCCCGTATTAAAGGAAAATTAGATACTTATCTGTATGAATGTAGCAAAGTTGATTGAAAAAAGATAATGTGTGAAGACTGTGTCAAAAAATAATATTGCTGATTCATTCTAATGTGCTTAGACATTCCTGAACTCTGATGGCTCATCAGTACCTCATAGTATGGGTCATGATCCTTAGCAGATAAATGCTTAATCCGAGATAAATCGTAATAAATCCAAATGAGATTAGACCTTTACCAAAATATCCAATGAGTGGTGAAAAAACATGTCTGAGTGACTGTGATACATCAGTGGGAGTCACCGACTGAATTCTTTACAGAATAGCAGAGAAGGTGCAATAATACTTAAAAGCAAAGCAGAACTGTTCTGATCAGCACCACTCGGGGGCTGGTGTTGAGTGTTCTTCACCAGCCTCCCTTCTTAACAATATTCCTCTGATCTGCGAGGCTTCATGGTTTACATCAGTGTTCTGTCAAAGTCACCTACTTTCTGAAACAAATGTTTTATTTATCTCCTCCTTCCCACTCCTACTATTGTGAATCCGAATAAAACCTGCAGGAGCCTTAAGGCTAAAACATTCAGAGGGATCCACCGGCATTTTCATCCCCTCTGTGTTTGGTAGCTTATGATATCAGGTTAACTCGTTAAGTATTTACAGTAAAGGACATCTTTGCATAGCATTTGAAAAAATCAAAAAGCCACAGTTACTAAAATTCCTGGTGCTATGATTGAGTAAACGCGTTATGGTTAGAGAAGGACAAAAATATAAGAAAAACCGTTTGCTGCTAAAATCTGAGATTGCTATGAAAATCTAGACTCTTTACCTGGAAGAAATTTGGCCTGCCTTTACTTGTGACACAAATATAACCTCTTAACCTGCTAAATGTAAACAAAAAGCTGTTGTCTTGAAGAAAAAGTATTTCAGCTACATTTTTAAGTTTTTTATTCTGTAATAATAAAACCTCCAAGAAATTCTATTCTAAAAAATTGTGTTGCCTTACATCCAGCAATTTAGAGGAAAAATCATTACAAGAAATCACTATTTAACAAATTTCAACCTGAATTAAATTACAGTTGAGAATGAAGCTGCCCGTGGAAGTCTGAGTTCCATTAGCATTACTGAACATACTCGGAGTCGTGATCCCGGGACATCGACTTCATGGGAGTTTTGACTGTGGGAAGAATTAAAGTTTGTATCTGATGTCCTCAAAGCCTTTGATGTGTTTATAGCTTTTATAGGTCAGTTGCAAAGATAAGCTTTGTAATGGCTTTCTACACTTACCCTGGAAAAGCACTTACACTCTTTTTCCATTGCTTAAAATACAGAACTATTTACTTGTGACATTTGCTATTTGTTCTAAACGCCGTGGTGTGCATTAGCCATGTATTGATTCACAAAGCATCTCCTGAACGGGCAATTTCCTCGCCCTGCTCTGACAGCACAGAGAAGCCACCAGATGTTGTCACCGTCTGACTTGGGCTGTGCTGCCATTTCATCATCGGGTGAGGCGAGCACAGCTCTGCCTCGGGTGCTGATTTCAGCTGTGACCTGGGTAAGCGTTTCTCGTCGGCAGCTCCCGCCCCCTCCCTCCAGCCCAGGTGTCCAAACTCCAGCAGCTCCCATTGCTGGTGGCTCCCAGGGGACAAAGGAACGGCGCGAGCGGTGGGAGGAGAATGGTGAGCGAGGTGCTCAGGTAAAGACAGACACACACACACAGGTGTTCTCTGGTGCAGGTGCAGAATGAGCACTCACATCCCCTGAGCTGAGACTTCACCTCGCTTTCACTGCCTGCAACACACGACTCGTTTTTCTGAAGGAGAAACATAAGTTCTTATTTTAGAAGGTGTTTTTGTTGGTGGTTTCGCCATGTAACTAAGAAATGAAGTAACATGAAAATGAGCTTAATCTTTTACTTTGTGTAGTCTCTAAACCATGCATTAGCAGTATTCAGTTATAAGAAACATTCACAATTACTTCCCATTTGAGCAGATCTACCTAGAATTCTCTTTTCATAATAACTACATTGGTCTTTACACTTCTCAAGGGTACAGAAGACTTTCCTATGACTATCTTTGGTTACATTTTTAAGAGTTGGTAGGAATATCCTCTGAATGAAAACCTTCATCATCAAGCCAATGCCACATAATGATCATTAGTTGTACAACAGCGTGGACCTTTCTCTAAACCTGTGGAGAAATATTTGCACTGGAACCAGATCCAGTAGGAACTATAAAATGGTAGATGCATGTTTTTGGAGTATGAAGTAGTATTTTTTTTTCCTGAGACCTAAAAAATCTAGGCAAATAACTGAAACCCTGAATAGTGCAGCCTGGGTATGCCACAAATAAAAAAGCTGTGTAAGAGATGTCATTTTCTTGGGTATACAGAGCTCAAAGTGAAACACTTTAAGAAAAGCTGTTGTCTAATGTGGTGATACCTTATCATTTAATGGATTGATGCCCTTTTCCTGGCTGTTGTTTGCAGCTAGACTTCTCCATTTTTAAGAATATAAATACCTCTTCAAAAGTTGTAGAGGCTGGAAGTCAGGAAGGATTTTCCATCATTCTGTCAAAGTAAACACAAGGAAAATATCCAGCGCACCTAAAAGTACAGCAACACTACTTTGGATAGGAGAGAAGCATTCTGAGACCAGGACACTGGTTAGGAGCAGATGATTTAATATAAGAGTGCTGTGAGAAAGTCAAACTTGTTGACAGGAAAACAATCTTTAGCTTTGTCTGGATTTCTGACAATGACATTTCATATCTCCTGTCTAGAATAATTCATGTATTTTGGGGGTTGCCTGCACAGAGTGTATCACAGATCCTTTCCCTATGTGATAGCATGTCTCTAAAACAAGAGGATTTGGACCAAACTAATAGACAGATGAAGCCAAACAAACAAATTGCTGCTATGCTAATTTCTGAAACAGATGGCTTTGATCCAGCATTTGCTGGGTAATGCAATTCCTTGTCAATCTAACACAGAATCATGTCTGTCTTTCTGTAATCCTGTATGTATAGCATATAGGGAGGAATCTGGCTCAGGATACTCCACCCACAGCTAAATTTATACACAAAGAACTGAAAATCAAAGTGCATAAACAAGTACAAATTCTGCCATCCTTACTTGAAGTGGAGATTGGACCCTGTTTTGAAGTTTCAGGTACAGATCTTCAGAAGGCCCAAGATGCTCAGTCTTTCCTCACTTTGTGGCAGAAATACCCTTGAAATTAATGCTAGTTGTATATATGGCTTGCAGCACTGAACTAAACCTGGCAAGCTAGAAGCTTCTATCTTTTAGACTCCAGGTATTTTATTTAAATATCTGAGATTCTGTTACTTTTAAGCAAGCTACCTGAAACAAAAATAACTCAATAAAAATGTAAATAATTTCACACCCAGGCTCCTGACCAGGCCAGAGCTGAGGCTGGGGGTCTAACTCAGCTTCCTCAGACAGTCTGTCTTTGCTGCTGTTACATCTCCATCTAAATTTAGCCTAATGTTAAGAATGACCTACACAGCAAGAAAATAAACTGTTTGAAAAAATATAGGACAAAGCTTATGTCTAAGGAAAAGCTTCCCACAATGTTCTATTTGTGGCACACGATCATACATTTGTGTCACATCATCTTATCCTTTCCTTGAGTGGCAATTGGAAAAGAGGCTTTTTAACCTACTCAAAATTCTTCCTCATGCATCTTTACGGCCGAGGGTCACGGATCCAGTCAGAGACAGGGGGAAGCACCTGCACGGCGGAGATGAGCACAAACCTCACCCTGCCCGCCTCACTTCATTAATTTCCACTCCCACACCGGGAGTCACCTAGGAGGGAGCGGACCCCCTTGGGTGCGTTACCCTGGCTCCCAGCTCTTCCCTCCCGCCACCCACACGTGGGCCTCCGCGCCCCATTCGTGTGCTCTCTCCGCGGCCAGGGCTTGCCCCCGCACCCCGCACAGCTGCCGCGGGTTCCGTGCGCCATAAGAGCGCTCCCCCCGCCACCCTCGGCGGCCACTCCAGCGCTGCCAGCGGGACGTGGCGGCGGCGCCGCCTCACGCCGCTGCGTAGCGCCCCGCCCGCCTGCGCGGGAGACCCCGTCGGTGCCAGCTCCACGTGCGGCCGCGCGCCCCTCTCGTGGCTGCCCGCGGCGGAGGAAGATGCGCGGCCGGAGCGCGGTGAGCGGGCCCGGGGCGGGCAGCGGTGGGGACGGGGCAAAGGGCCCTTTCCGCCTTGGCCCGTCGGCGAGCGCTCCCGGGGAGCGGAGGTTAAACCCCCCTTTTTCCCCTCGCTTAACGCGGTGAAGCCTCCCCGGGAGCGGGGCCGCACTCGGTTTGGGTGATGCCGCCTGCACTCATTCCGCTTCTAAAGAAAGGCCTATTTTTTAAAAAAAAATAACAGAAAAGTAATTTTGTACTGTGTTTCCTAAGTCAGAGGTTTTAGAAGGAACATTTTTCTGTAGGGGGCTTGCGGGGTGCAGATGCCGGGCAGTGGGACCGGAGGGATCTGCCGGGGAGGGGGTGGGGGGACGGGGACCCGGCCTCTCCCGGTGCCCGGGCCCGTGGGGCCCTTTTCCCGTGGCCTCTCCCGATGCCCGGGCCCGTGGGGCCCTTTTCCCGTGGCCTCTCCCGGTGCCCGTTCCTGTTCACCTACCACTGGCTTCTCCGTGTTTCTTTACCTGTGTTATTCTGTGGCACGTATGTGAGTTTGAGGCTCAGTCCCGTTTACTGCGATGAGTACAATTAAGGTGTTTTTAATTGAAGCTATTACCCATGATTGTGTAGTTTTAATTGCCTAATAGTTACTCTGGAAGTTAGCACTGGTTTTGTGCCTGTAGCGTTTTTTTTTCCTGCAGCAAGCTGCTGGTATATCAAGTATTCCCCGGTGTTAAAAGGTTGACATGGATAGAGTTTAAACTAATGTTCACTTGTTAGGTCATATATAAAAGAAAAAATAAAAGCAAATTCTATCATTGAACACTTAGGTTAAAGAATACAGATTTCCCTAAATACTTATCTCTAAGCTCTTTTCCAGAGCAATGGCACGCCTTGAGTAAGACTCACTGGTTGTGGAGGCTGGCTGGCAGTAAGGCTGCCTACGGTGATAAATCATCTTTTAAATTTCACCAAAGCAAGAGCAGGACAGCTCATATTGCATCACTTGCTCAATTTGTTTATTGGTTCTTAACTAGGCCTCCCGCTGGCGTCATTGGAAGGTTGTTGTATCCAGTGGCACCCTCAGTGCTATTTAAGACTTTTATTATTTCCTTGTATTAATAGAGGACCACTGAATATTATTTAACAGGTATATTGGAGGTTTGGGTTTGTGCCAGTACTCAGCCTTTTCTTATAAGACAGACCAGGGAGAGCAGTTGAGAATTCTTTTAATAAAAATAAAGCAATAGTTCCCCCTGTTTTTAATTCAAAAATTCCTGAACAATATTGGAAACCTTAAACAAGGAAGTTCTAGTGGTTGAGAAGTAGAGCCTGCAACATATTCAAAGCAAAAGTGAAATTGATAGTCTAATTTTACTATCCACACTGAGTGACATCTGAAATAGTAAGGAAGCCTAAATGATGGAAAGTAAATTAGATTTTTAAATTAGGTAATGTTTGAAGATGTTAGAGTATTACTACATTTATTTCCTTGTTAATATTCTGAGATGTTTTAGGAAAAAGTAAGGAAAGATAAATCATACCAAAATAATTTAAATGACACTTAAAAAAAAATCAATTACAATGTGAGGCTTATTGCTATGCAGAGGAAGAAGCCTTTGCACAGAAGCCTTTTACTTTATTCCACCTATTGAACAGAAAAATGTAGACTAGGGGAAAAGGTGCTTGTCTAGCTTTGGCAGTAGAGAAGCCTGGAAATAGTCTGAGAAAATGGAGATTCCATTTCAGCACTGCTGGTGAGTTACCTGGCGCAGGCATGTGTATTTTTATCTAAATTTTAAAGGGGTTCTGAAACACAGTGAACTTTTTTTAGCCATTTGCAGGAAGGACTTGTTATTTTTGTCTCAATATGGAGGAGGAATATTGTCTCAGTATTTCAAGGAAGATGTTTGCTGTGGCATTAGTTAAGAGAAGACTGCTTTACATGTTTATTGGTTTTGTGGAAGGGAGAAAAGGTAACACCCTACAGCCATTAGTAAGAAAGCTACGGGCAGGACAGCAATTGTCTGGAGCTTTAAATGTGGAATGAGAAAGGTGCAGTTGTGGGCAGCCAATTCTTCCTGGATCATTTAAGAGTTATCTTATTAGCGTGTAGTGATTTCAGGAGGCCATAGGCTTCTCTTAAATGTAAGAATATATATATATAAGTGGATTTTGGTTTTTGTGTAGTTGCAGAAATAACCTGAAAGATGGTTCCTAAGTTCTGTAATCACAAGGAGTTAACATGTATCCCAATGGAGTGTCGGGTTTTGTGCCAACACTGTCGGGGAGAGGCAGAAGTTGTTAATTGCAACTCGCTTTGCTGTTTGCATTCTGGGCTGTGGGTGGGAATTCCTTTTCTACCCAGTTTTATTTTGCCTAGGTGTACTTGGGGTTTTTACAGCTGGGAGTCAGCAACTTTTTATTAATTTTCTGGAAATAGATGTGTAGCAAATAAGTTCTTAAATAACTCCAGGTTGTGTCAGCATTTTTCTTTGCTTGTTTCTATCAGCATTAACTGTTACTGTTCAAATCAGCCTAGTAACAGTTTTGAAGAATGGCAAAACTAATGAGAATGGATGTATTTTCTTGGAAGGGTAGTATATAAGAGGAGAGAAGTAAAACCTTAATATTGCCAGTTAGATTCCTATTATCTGTAACTGCTTTCTGGCCCTAAGGGAAGTTGATACCTCTAACAGTAAAATCTGTGTGAAACAGCATCATATTCTTACACTGGTCTTGCTGCCTGGATAAAAGAAAGACATGTGGAGTGTAGCATTATTGATGTGGCAGTTTTATCAGGATCCATTTGTAGTAACTGTGAGTTTGTTCAGGATTAATGGGGGGAGTGTATAATAATTATAATTCTGGCTCTGCAAGAATGACACTGTCCTAGGCAGAGAAGTGTCTCAAAACTAATGGCAAAACATGCCTGCCATACAGAGTTAGGTCTCTGTGGTGTTTTCTTCACTTTTGCTCAGTTTTTGAATAAATTGATGGAAGAATCCTGTATTCAAACAGCAGAGGAGTTCAGACAAGGTGTAGGATTAAAGAGCAAGCTGAAAAATCATGACTAAACTCAGTAACAGTGACAAAATAATTGTGGTCACTTCTAATTAGCCTGTTTACTTCACGGTACGAATTCAGATTTTTCTAAGAAAGTATATACGCTGGTGTTTTTTTAATTAGCTCTCCTTGATTTTTCTTACATATCTTAATTAAAAGTTTGGTGGTAGTTGTTAATTATGATGTACTTGTTTAGCCTTTTGTTTAGTCTTTGTTCTGTTTATGAATGCTGCCTTCGAACAGCACTGCTCTTACTCAAACATCTTGCACGATAGTTTTCCTTGGGGGTTATGGAAATGATAATCAGCCTTATGCTTGCTCTGTTTCCAGGTGCCAGAAAGAGACTCTCTGGAAATGAGAGCTCAACAAACAGACATTTCGTTTTCTACCGTCACCTAGTCCAGTTTGTCAAGGGTGGAATTTTAAAGTTTTAGATTGGGCTGTAATGATAAGCAACCTGCTAGGGCATTTTCATGTTTCTGCCTTGTTTGGACTTCAGAGTTCTGGTTTCAGTGACCTTCTTTGTTTTGTTTTGTGTGAAAAGAGGGTTGTAATGGAGAATCTAAAAATGTGTTGTCCTTCTTGCAGTCTTTCCTATTTTGTCAGGTTTTTTCCTCTTCAAACTCCGCAGCAAGTGTAGCATAGAAGTACAGAAAACTCTTAACCTCTTGCAAAAAGAAATAACATGTCAAATATTACAGTATATAACTGGATTCAGAAAGCAATTGACTTGTGAACCAGGCTTGGTGAACCATTTTATTCACAATGTCTTTTCATTACTTATTCAGATAATTGATGCAATGTTTGAAGTCCCTGAAGTGCACAGAAGCATGTGCAATTTCATTGACATAGTAAACTATTTCAGAAAAAAAAGTACTTCAGTATCCTTACAATAGACAAAATATGCAGCCTTTGTTTCCATAAAGATTTAAAGTTAATGCATGGGAGATTGGGTTTGGGATTTCCATAAATTAAGGGGAGTTCTCACCTTTCAACAGTTGGGTTTTTAGTACTGAAAAACAAGTGTCGTTTCTCTGCGGGTTTTGTATGACTTCTGTAAAAATAAGCGTTCTGGTGCTTTCCCTGGTTATAAAAACTACTACTAATAGATGGTGGTATTTGTAAAACTGCTGACACTTGTGCAGTCTAAGAACACATTGAACAGATGCCTCCTGTTGCCCTCCACTTCAGTGTGTTTACTGGTGCTTCATGCAGCCTAGGTCATATTCTTGTTTTCGTGTTTCTGAGTGCTCCTATAGCCTCTTCCCTCTGAATGCAGTCAGCTGCTCCCTGATTTGGTTTACATGCTCTTAGTGTCTCCCTCGGGTTCTCTCCATTCACCCATCTTTCACAACAGGCTCTGCAAGCTTTGTTAATCAGCTCATCCATTTGCATTAGAAGGTGGTTTTTTTTCCAGCACAAGAAAAATTGTTTTCACCCCTCACTGCTTGCTGTCATTCCTTAGTTTGGAGCTTCCTAGTTTATTATCAAATTTATCACTTGCTGTATTTAGAGCTACTTTTCCCTGGGTTTTTTTTTTTGCATGTGTGTCCATCTATGTTATCTGGCCCCTTGCCTGCCTTTATAAAAAAAAAAGCTTACTTTTTCTTCTTGATTGATTTCTTCCACTTGGTTCCTTTCATTTTCTCCACTGACTAGTAGTTTTATCACTTCTGGGATTTCATGCACTATTTCCAACACAGTTGACTTTATTTGAACCATTGTCCTCCATATTTTCATGCAATGTATAGCTAAAGAGTCTTTGTGCAGCTGAAGTCATTGCATCTTGCTGTTATTAGTTTGTTTCCCCTTGTTTTTTAGGCCTTTTTCAGTTAGGCACAGTCACTTGCTGTAAAATATCTACACAGTAATGTTGTCTTATGTCCAGTATATAAACAATGAATTTCCTGAGCTTCCTGACAGTCATGTCTACTATATATCCTTTTGTGTTTGCTTTTTCTTACAAATGCGTAATTCTAAATGTCTTTTAATGAGTTTTAATGTTTTAACTCATGTATTTTTGACATCCTTGCCAGTTTCTTAGCTGCGGTAGCCCATGTAAAGTTGCCTTTTGCCAAGCTGTTGCTCATTGCTTATGCAGAATGCCAGATTATCAAAGGTATATAAAAATGGATATTATTTAAAAGAAATAACTTCTATTGGAGGAGCTTTGTGTCAAAGGTATGTAAAAATGGGTATTATTTAAAAGAGAACTTCTATTGGAGGAGCTTTGTATATGAAAAGAGAAGCTCTCCTATTGAGCTGATGTGATACAAAGCTGGTCTGATACAGACTCCTGTATCCAGGTCTGTCACTTGCCAACAGTTTTAATTGTTGTTCCTCATTCAAGTATTTCTGGTTTTGAATAATTTCTGTTTCTTTGTGCTTCTAGTTTGTCAAGAGAAGTCCTTTCTCTACCCTGCTTGTCTGTTGTTTCCTGCTTAGTAGGTTTCTAACCCTCTGGCAAGTTTTCAATAGATAGCAGAAAGGTGGCATTTTCAAAGATGCTAAACTACCGCAGGTTGTGCAAAATCAAATGTCCAAAAAGGGTCTTAATTTGATCTCATCCATTAGGGAATTGCACAGCAGTAAAACTGGATGCTGAAGCCTAAAAAAAGTATTGTTTCCACAGGACAAGGTTCCTGCTAGCAACCTTAATGTGTGGGAGATTATTTCTGCCATGCCATGATGAGAAGAGATAAAGCACTTACTGGCATCCTAGGTAACATCTCATAATCCAGACAATTTACTTTTGGTTGAATTGAGATGCCTGTTGCTGTTCACAATACCAAGCTTTCTGTTAATGTACTCACTGCTGAATTCCACTGCTCTAAAGGAAACATCAACTTTAATTATGTCTTGGAAGAGTCGTTGGAATTCCTCTCACTCGGGGCTCCACACTGTGGTTTGTGCCGGGCTCTCTGGGCAGCAGAGAGCACGCAATGGCGCTGGGTTTGCTCTCTGAGCTCTCCTTGGACGTGGAACCAGTCAGAGGAAGTTAATAAACACAACAGATGAAAGCAGGGAAGGAATCAAAGATGAGAAGGGATTGGTAGAGAAGAAAAAAGTGGCATTTCTGAAAGTAGGTAGATTGGGTCTGAATGGTTTGTTTTGCTTTTTTTTTCTGTTCTGAGGAGGAAGCATGATATTTGTTGGCCAGAAAAGCAGGTTCTGAAAGAATGATGTGCCTAGAAAGAAAGGACTAAACCTCAGCATGCTTAAAGATGGCTGCTGCACGTTTCACTCAGGGCTGGGATGTATCATTACTGTCCTGTACTCCCTCTGATCTGCATCAGTTTTCTGTGTAGGTTGCTCCTGTGGAGGTCAGCTCAAGGATCTCAGGTAGGAAATCCTTTTTTGCAGGTAGGAA
The DNA here is from genome assembly GCA_008694505.1 of Cyanoderma ruficeps. Classification (NCBI taxonomy): domain Eukaryota; kingdom Metazoa; phylum Chordata; class Aves; order Passeriformes; family Timaliidae; genus Cyanoderma; species Cyanoderma ruficeps. Next base: position 19,598,463 of record VZDJ01001247.1, read on the forward strand.
GAACCTCCAGGAATGTCCACCAGGCAGCTTGGCTTAGCACATGCACGTTACAAAAGAAGGAGCAAGAAGCAACAAATACTTTGTATTTGGAATGCAATTCCATGTCATGCTGGGCACTTTTCAGTCCATCAGATAATTTACACTGAGTGAATAATGTCAGGAGGTTTTACTGTTTTACATGATCTGTGAAGCCTTTCTTTCCCAGCAAGTCTGAGTCCTGTGATATCTAAACTGGACTTATCCTGTCATAATAGGACAGCCAAATTTCCCACTTCACCAGTGGGACCTTAGGAGAAAGAGCAGTTGCCACTTCACATTTGCCACAGCTGGCAGGGTGACTGGAGAGGTGAGAAAGTTCCTCTGCAGCCCAGTTCTCTTCCTCTGGCAGCAGTGGAGAGAAACTGATGCCAGGTTTCGCTCCTCTTGTCCTCCTTTGGTATGTGGGGGAAGATATTAAGGTCAGCCCCAGGCTCCGTGTACTGTGGCAGCGTAGGTTGTTCCCTTTACACAGATGGTCTGGCTAATGAGAGTACATTGCTGAACAGTTCTGAATCAGGGTTATTCACACCCAGAACTAACTACACTTCATGGAACCATGGAGTTAAATCATCTGTGGTACTGGGATGCTCTGTGTGGTACAGACACTCGCTTTTTGTGTGCCTCTCCATGCATCTTACTAGTCTTACCCTGCAAATGTCTGACTGACAAAAATCCCAGCCTGAGACACAGTATTGGAGATTAGAGCTGGAGCTATGCAGCCTGTTGTCTGTTTCTCCATCCACTTTCTCAATGGTAAAATGGTCTACCTAGAAACTGAAAAGCCAGAGTTTTGCCCTCTGTGTCCCAGCCCTGAGCTTAAATGGAGCACCTGGACTGGGGTGGTGGTGGAGGCTGCAGGTGGGACCCATCAGGGCACTTAACCTTGGGAGTACATGGCAGTGCCATGCTCCCAGCTCTTCTTCCTTGCCTGACTCCCTGAATCTCATGCTGCTCTCTGCAGGTCACTCTACTGGAAACCTGTTTGAAATTTTGCCAGGTTATGTTGCTTTTTGTAGTGTTGAACAACACATTTGGGATCTTCTTGCAGTATGGGAATGTCAGTGGCTGATGTGGTTTTTTTCCTCTATCCTGTTAACCTGTCAGCTCTGATGCTCAGCAGTTGCCCTTTCACAGAACGGTGAGGCTGAGTTTGTGGGCAGGATGGGAAAATGCTGAGGAGAAAATTTGGTACGCTGGAGCATCTGGCCTGTTCATCTTAATCTGAATCTTACAAGCAGTCTCTTGTGTAGAAATTGAGGGTTTTTTTCTGGATTCTTAAATAGATGAATCAAGTAAAGCTTCCATTAAGCTTGATTGCAGTGTTTTTAAAATTATTTCTATCTGGGTCTTGTGGAAGCATTTGGAGCAAGATTTTACTGTATGCACTTACATGTTGTTTTTTTCCCCCCAACATTCATTTTTAGTATCTGGTCTTATTTTGGTTTGCATAGTTGATGTGACTGTATCTGTGAGATGTTTTTTTCCTTCATTCATTACTTAAAAGCTTATGAAATGTGCAATAGCATCTAGTTTTGACAGATTCTTTTAATAAATTACTGTTATGATCCTAATGATACAGAAGGAGAGGTTGGCTCTGCTTTCCACATGGAACAGCAAGTGATGAAATTCAGGGAGTTCATTACTGGAGGAAATTCTGCATCTGTCAGCAGCATGTGCAGAGCTGCAGTCCTTATGATGGAAGTGTTCATCCTGGTGCTCTGGGCACAGGCTCTGTGTTTGGGAGGCTCCCTGATGGTGGTGGTTGGAGTCTTGAACATACTAAGACCTGACTGATGCCAGTGGAAAGAGAAAAGAAAACCTTTGTGTGTGTCAAGTCATCCAAGTTGCTGAAGAATGTTCTGTGCTAGTAGGAGCTTCCTAAGCATGGGAGTCTTTGTGCCCATGTGGCAGCTGAGAAGTGACAATGGCAGGAATGGATAAAGCCATGTGACATCCTCCAGCCTGGGTTAGTCTCCCAACCAGCTGAAGAGGGTGGCTTCCTGAACAGATGATTGCTCCTAAATAATTGGCCTCATTTTCTGTGTTGACAGTCTTCCAGTTAACAGCGAGGTCAGTTGGAGTAATTGGTTAATAGCTTCATTGTGTCTCAAATTTAAATAGCACCATTAACCTCAAAGGTCATGAGCTGAAATTTCCACTACCAAAACACAGAATTTTATGGTGTGCACCTATACTGCCCTTACTTTGGCAGGAAGCACAAAATTATGGAAGTAGTCTGGAGAAAGACATAGCACAGATATGCTGGAGAGATTGTCATTTGTTGCCAGCAGTTGAAGTTCTTTGTCAAATGTTCCACAGCATCACTGATATCTGGCTTTCCTTTACCCACAGAAGCAGGACCCTCTATCACAGCAGAATAAAATCTTAGCTTTTATTTTACACCTTGTAAAAAAGTAATTTTTTTTTGCACACTAGGTCTGTGTTGGTTATCTGTGCTTGCTTGAAACTTTTTTAAGTGAATTTTTTTTAGGCATTGGGGCTGTGGAAAATGTTAAAATAGAGGACTGTTTTGTTTATTATGTGAGTTTAAAGTTCCTTCATTGTACGATGTCAGAAGAACAATTAAGTTTTATCTGAGCAGAGCAGGGTGTCCCCAGGTGCAGGTTACAATGCATCCAGTGATACTATTAAAAGCAAGATCGTTTGTTGTTGCATTGGGGAATCCTTATAAAACATCAGGAAAACTGCCTGGAAGAATATAAATGTGTTCAGGCAATGGAGTGAAATATTCTTAAACTGCAGGGTGATGGCCTGTAGCTGGGTAGGTTTTCAGAGCAGCTGTTTTGATATGATTGTTGCTTTTCCCAACAGTCATAAATTGGATGTACTAGAACCCTTTCTTTTCTTGAGGCTTTGCGCTGTTCAGAGGTCCAGAATCAAAGCTTCTGTTATGAAAGTGAGATTATCTAGCCTAGAGTTCATGAAATAAACTTTGCTGGGTTTTTTTTTTTCCTTTTAATAAGTTGTTTACATGCTTCCAAAGATGTTAGGTTTTTTCCCATGTACAGACTGATGTAGTCTTGCAGGATTTGCTTTGTGTAGCTGTTAAGGGTGCATTGGGTGTGGGTCTGTGGTCTGGGTCTGTGCTCAACTTGCCTTGCTTGAATCACTACTCACTGAAGTTGTTATTTGTACTTAGGAACAGCTATGCTGAGTTGTATCAAGGATTGCACTGTGGCGTTAAGAGACCCCAGTGTGGCCAAAGTTCATTTAGGTGAGGGTCAGCTGGAGACAATCTGCCTTGGTCACCTGGTAAACCCATGGTGGGGTTGGTCTGACCAAAGGTGGACTTCCTGCTGGAGCAGGGCTCCCCTGGTGAACACTGGACACCTCCCTTGTGTGCAGCCCAGTGAAGAAGAGCGTGATTTATCTTCTCAGAGGTTTGTAGAGCAGGACGGATGAGCTGTGCCTTGGATGTGCCCGTTTCCTACAACTTCCTGTACAAAGGGCTGGAGGGAGCGGCTGCCCAGCAGATGGGTAACTTTGGGTGAGGTAAATTCATCCACACTGGCCTCACATACAGCTTTTCTCCATAGACTGGAGAAACCACAAGCAGCCTGGTTCCTGCCTCATGTTTTACCTGCCTGTTCAGTGAAAAATTCATCTGTGGCTGTGGAAGAGGCAGTTCAGCACAGAAGTGAGCTCACTCTTGGGTGCCAACCTGCCAGCTTCTCCAGCTGGGCTGCACAAATCCCTTGAAGCCCAAACACCGAATATCTATTGCTAGGTAATTGTAACCCAAAGTTATTTATTAGGAAGTTTAGCCTGCAGAACAACTTTCATACCTACTAGCATATTTTAAATTTTTTATTAAAGGACAGTATGAAAAATACCCATTGTTCATCTGCCCTACTTTAAAGGAAGCTAAAAATCATCTGCTAAGGTATGTCACACTTAGCAAAGAGAAGTTTAAAGAAAAGCATAGATCTGCATGAAAATCTGAGAACTGGGTAGGAAAACTAGAGCTATCCTGATCCCAAGAGATGAGCTACAGGAACTCTAGAGGGCAAGAAGAGGAGCTGCAGATTATTTCTTTCAGTTGTCTTTCTTTAACTTCTCCCTGCTTTTGTGTCAGTATGGAAAGTTCAGTGTTGTCGTTGCTCTTCTCTCTAATACTGCATCAGTTCTGGTTTTTATACCCATTACCTTCTCTGTATTTTACCTTGTTTTCCTTATTATAAAATTGTTATTTCTGTAATCTGAATTGTACACTAAGAATTTGTGTGAGCCATATTCATGAGGGAGCTGTTTATCCCTGAAATTTGGATACCTTATTTAGGCAGCGTACCTAACCTTTATTCCTTAAGGAGTAAAATAAAACAGATGTACACAGGAAGCTTCTTGAAAGTCCTGGACTTGAGCATACAGGTGTAAACTTTGGAGCATGAGGTAAGCTTGGTTTCTGTAGTAAAGCCATTTTAAACTTTTTCTCCTTACCAGCATCCTTGATTTGAAGATGGGTTGCATGAAAGGGTTTACCTGGAAATGACTGAGGATTCGGTTTTTTTTAATGTATGAAATTGTAATACTTATTTACTTTCTGCCTGCTGCTAGTAAAATACTCAATGTAAGTGCCAGTTGCTCTAACGAGAAGTAATTTGGGCAATTAATAGCTCTTGATGCCTTTTATTGTCTTTATTCTCTTTTGTACCTTCCCTGGTTCTGCATTTTTCCTGTGTAATTGCAAGTTGCAGGAGACATAACCCTTCTGCATGCTGCTCACAGGTCTCCTTTGATTCCTCCTGTACCTCTGTTCTGATCCAGCCACCTCACACTCTTCCCCAGATCTTTCTGATCACTGTCTCAAAGCTTGGAAACATCAGCACATTAATCCCCTTTCAGGTTTTTATCTTTGTTGTTGTTATTGATATTATTTGGCCTGAGTGCAAGGTGTATAGCACACTGTATTACAGATGGACTTAAGGCAAATCCATCAACTGTTCTAAAATTAGGCAATCCTGGTTGAAAGACCCTGTTCATATTTTTTATGAAGGTTTTTGTGCTTATACATAGGCACATTAAAAATGGCTGAACTCATGTAAATCTCCCTGGTAAGTCTGGAGTTCTTCAGTGTCTAGGTCCTTTCATTATTTACAAGTAAATACATTTTAAAAATGCAGTCATAAATCTTTGAAAACATCTTCATTTGTGCTCAGCTGAAACTTTGCTAACTGTATTATACAAAATTGACAGCAATGTAGAAATGTTTTAACTCTCCCTGTAGGTAGGATTGAGTCCTGCTTGTAGTGATAGGAGAGCAAGCTGTAGGATTTAGGATGTCTGTCGCATACAACTTTTAGTATCTCTGAATTTAAAAGGAGGAAAACAAAATCAGAGGACTGAAGGCATTAAAATCTCTATTCCTGAGCCAAAAGTAAAAGAATTGGAAAAGGGAGAAATAATTACTGGTACCTTGCTGCTGTGTTAACATGTTTACCTGCAGTGTGTGCTGCCTTCTGCTTTTCAGTCTCGCGGTGCTGACAGTGGGTTCTTTAAAATGTATTAAATTGGCCAGGCAGGACATACTGGGACCGAGTGGATGCTCTGTGTTGCAGAGCAGCAGTTCAGAGCTGGGAGAGGAATGTGGAGCCAAGGACATTGCTGGCCTTCAGACTTGCTGGGAAGGTGCTGAATCATCTTCTCCAAACCCTTCTTGCACGGTAGCAGAGCTGCTCGCCCCCTTCCCTGGCCAGCCTGTGCCCTGAGAGTCACAGGAATCCTTTGCTGAGGTTATTCACTGGCACACATGCGTGCCTAAATCTGTGGGGCTGCCCAGCTTCCAGTTCTGGAATTGAGGATGTGGTTCCTGTCACTACGAAGGCTTCTCTCACCATCAGAGCTATTTACATCTATTCATTTTGTTACCTCTGTGCTCTGCTGTGCCCTGGAGAGTTTTGTTCCAGTCTCCTGGTGTTCAAACATAAGTATCCACAGTGGGGTTTGCAAATACACACATCTTTGGAAAATTGGCATATGATACTTTGAGTGGCTATGCAGCATCCAAATTACACATCTCATAAGGCATGAAAAAGAAAGTGGGCAAGCAACATTAAATAGTGTATTTGTGCAAAGGCAGCTGAAGTGTCATTTCTGTGGGAACTGTGACTACTTGCCTAAGCTTTGTGCATCTAAATTCTTCATTTAGGGTTGTAAGTATTTAGGAAGGCTTTCTGTCTTGTTTTGCATTTAGTGTCTAGCTCTTTAAGGAGCTAGATCTCTGACTACTCTTCATTTTTCTTCGGGTTTTTTTTTCTTTTTTCTTTTTCTTCTCTCTTTTCTGGGTTCCGATCCAAAAGGCGATAGTTTTTCCAGGTAGCTGTGTGTTGTATTTCATCTCCTCGGCATCAGGAGGGATTTCATTGCACCACACAGAACATTGCATCGGCAGCAGAGCTTGTACGGCTTGTCGGTGGGTTCCACAGCAGGGGCAGGACAGGATGCAGGGACAGGTTCCTGTGTTTCTGAGTGGATCATCAAATAAAAGAAACTAATAAAAACTCAAGCCCATGTCAGTCATCTTTTTCTCTACTGTTTTCTCAGAAATTGTGTAGTTTCTTTTTTTATATGGCTAGTGTTCAGTTATCGTGACTTACGTATTTTGCAGTGAAACATTAAAATTTGATTGTTTCATCAAATACATTAATTCACTAACCTTTAAGAGCATGAAAAACATTTTCAATGTCATGCAAGGTTAGTCTCAATCACCCACTCCTGCTTGATTTCCACAGGGCAGTTGGTAAGGTGTTTTATTTTGCTGGTTCTTTTTAAAACTACTCAGTAGCTAAACAAATTATGTTATGTATCTATACACTTAATTGTAAGCCGTTCAAGTAACTGGGGGGAAAAAACCCTTGTTGTATAAGTAAATAAACTGTTTTTCCCTCTACCCGTAGTCCCTGCCACCTCCTGCACACATGTACAGCCAAGGGCAGTCAGCTTAATTGGGCTAATTTTCATTTTTTTCCTGTTCTCTTTGCTGAGATCTCGCTTTGGGTTAGATGCCATGAACAATTCAGCTCCAGCTTTCTCATCTGAGTTTGTGACTGTCAGCATCACATAAATTACATGTTTAGCTTTTTGGTTTCTTATAATTTCATGGATGATTTTAAATTAGTTAATTTCTTCTCTCTCTGTATATTTATAAAGGGTTTGCACATCTTCATGTTCCCGTTTTCTCCTGGTGCTCTTTTTTAGTTAGTCATGCAGTGCGTTTGCATGGGGTTATAGGTGGTGGAGGATATTTTAAATTATTATGAGATCTTCTGATGAAAAGACTGTGTGAGCTCAGTGTTGCTGAAGACAGTGTTGATGTGGTATCTTGAACTGGAGGCTGTTTCCGCAGAGGTTCTTGAATTACTGCATAGGACAAACCTGGGTGCTTGCATTGTGTAATGTCCTTTCCCTGCCCGTTATCTTTATTAAATCATTTTGTTTGAGAGATGAGATCCATCTCTTGCTCACACGTGCCTCTCCTTGGTTCCTAATCCACCTGTACCCTCCCATCTGTCAAACAACAAAATAACTCTTTGATAAGAATTAAAAATTAATTTTATGAGAGGAATGTCTTGGAAAAAGAGTAAAACTGTTCCAGAGATAAATGTTTAGTTCTCCAGAAGAGTAGAAAATGAGGTGATGGAAAATGCCAGGTTGTAGTTCACAGGCAGCAGCATTTAAATGGTTTGCTATAATCATATTAGGATAGAATTAAATTGAGTTCTTTATTTTGTGCTGCAGTGAAATAGGACTGCTACTGATCATTTTCTCCTCCCTCTTGCTTTGATGATTAGTGTGAAAACTCAAGCAGCAAAAATTACAGGAGTTCTGCAGCAGCGCACGGAGACAGTGGTGTGAGGAGGTCTGATTTGGAGTGTGGTGTCCTTGCACATGAGAGCTCTGGTGCTTCCCTAATAGACTGAAAATGAGACCACTGCTGCTTTATAAGAGATCTGTTCTAGCCACATTGCTCTACAGCTTGGCAGATGGTGGCATGTGAATGGTTTCATATTGATTGGATGGATTTGCCTCGGGGTAATAGGAGTGTGGGTCCTTAAAGATGTAATTCTAGATTATTTTTTTTTAAAGAAAAAAAAATCCAACAAAAATAAAACACTTCTCTTTACATGAGAGGAGTGTGTGGTAATCAAAGTACTGAAGTTACGTGGAAATAAAAAGTCCTTAAACAGATTATCACAAAGACCAAAAAGCCAAGAATACTTATTTACTAAGTGATTACGTTTTTACATTAGAAGAAAGTGACACTTTTAATTAGTGTTCAAGGCATATGGTGAATGAGAAAATAAGCTTATTTCATGCAAACAGAAATCGATGCAAATAACCTTTCTCATATAAAAAGGGATGACTTGAAACTCAATACATATTCAAGAAGGTTAAGTCATTACTGCATCACTTTAATATTAGTTAAAGGCCAGCAAAGAAAATCACTACTCTGCATATACTTACTCAGCATGGATTGCTATAACTGAAGGAAATGGGTGATGGTGCTTTGTTGGTGGTAAATCTAAAGAAGACCTTGTCCATCTAATGCATTTGTTCTTTAACCTCAGTAAATAACCTTTTGGGTTCTGCCTTAGCACAGGTAGTTGCCAGAGATGTCCTGTTCCTCCAGCGATTCGTCCCATCTGGTAAAGGCATTTCGTGATGTTCTTTGTTTATTGTTCTTTCCCACACCTCTGCTTTGTGCTTTCAGTCTCGTAAATGTTGTTTGTAAATCCTTCGGTATGAAATGACTTTTCAAATATGTTTGTACAGCACCTTACACAAAGATCCCAATCTCATTCAAGCCTCTGGGTGTTGCTGTAGAGCGTTGAGTGAATTGGTATTTTTTTATAGTAATGGAAGTTATTTCTTGAGGTATTTGACCTTAAATAAAGTGGAGAAAAAAATACTTAAATAGCTTGCAGACATGATGGAATAGGGACATTTTGATACTTTGGGAGACTTAGGTGCTATTGAGAACTGGATCCTTTCCATGTATTTTGGTCTTGTGCTCTGATGCGTGCAACAGTGATTTCATAAATGAATTTAAGCCACTGCAAGTCATAGCAGTATCTTATCAAGTTGTCTTCAATTTGCTTGAAGGTATAGTTCATATTTTCTAGCAGAATTATTTACATGCTTTTTTGTCTTTCCATTAAGGACCCCTCTCATGAATGTAATGCTGATTTTTTGTTCTTCTGTAGTACAAACCAGTTAGTTGGGTGTGTTTTCCCTTTTAATTACACTTTGTTCTCAAAATGGATTGGATTTTACCACTTTTGCGGAATGAAAAGCTCCTGTATAAATTTTAAGGTCCCTTTAAAAAAAAATGTTAAAAGCTAAGTGATTTTAGGGTTTTGTTTGTGGGCTCACTGCTGGGGAGGAAAGGGCATAAAACAATGACAATTTTTTTTCTCCTACTTGATAAGTGTGAGGGGATTTACGTTGTATATCACAACCAGCAGCTATTCCAAGAAAAATCTTTAAGATGGTTACTTGGATCTGTGTACACTGCCCACCTGGTGGTTATGGAGTGAACTGTTACTTTAAAGAATAGTTTAAACAACAGCCATGTTTGGGGCAGGCTAATCTTGCAAAGAGAGCAGTACATATAACAGGAGTCTACAGTGTGATAAGGGGGAAAATTCAGCTCACTGACTAGATGTTTTAATGTGCGAACTCTAGGGAAATAACATATTGACTATTCTGTTGTGCGCAAGAAAATTGAAGAACCCTTTGCAGACAGAGGGCTTGCAAAGGATTCTTTCTGTTTCTCTTAACCAAAATCTGTGGCAAGATGTTTGAAATCAGCAGGACGCTTAATGCTGCTTTGTTAAATAATGAGGTAATATTTTGTCACTTTTTCTGGGCAGCATCTATTTTTTCTCTCCTTTTTCATATGTTGGTGAAGGATTCAGTTTAATCTTATGCAAGTAAGAAATTTTTTTTTTCCAAAAAAAAAATCATTCTTCAATTTATTATTTTTTTTTTCCTTTTGAGGCTTTTGGAGAATTGGGTTGTCTTTTATTTGCGGTTTCAATCGGCTGCTGTTGCCTAGGACATTATGCCACGTAAGGCTTCTAAACTGCACAGAGTAGGTAGTTATTAACGCTGAATTGGCTTCTGGTATAGTCCATCTGGGCTCTGTATGAGAGAGCTTGCTAGCGGCTACTGATGCTAAGATACCCGCAACCTTTGGGATGTATGCGTGGTGGAGAGGGGCTCAGTGATATGAGATCACTTCTTTTAAGGGAAACTGTCATTAATGAGTCAAGAAACTGCTCATTTATGGTAAGGAGAGGAAAGGGGAGGGGGGGGGCTGGGAAACAACCCTGTGATTTCATTTTGATATTGGATTAGCTGTTTAAGACAAGTTTCTTTTTGTGGGGATGGAAGATTGCACTAAAAATATGCTTTGCTCAGGGGCTTGCTGGCTGATGCTGGAGAGACTGTATAGAGAATCTGATGCTTTACAAATGTCACCACCGTGATGCGGTGGTCAGTCCCTTTCCCTGAAAGATAAATGGTACTATTGGAAGCACGAGAATAAGGTTGACTTTTTCAACAATAGGATTCTGCCTTTGTCTTTGCAGAGAGAGGCCTCTGAGGATGTTTGAGCGTTTGTTTTAGTGTTTCTCGGAAGGGCTGCGTGTGTGGGGTGCTTTATGGGAAAGTGGTCGGTGTGCAGAGTACCTGGATTTATAGACGGATAAGATTAGCTAATTTTTTTAGAGGAGCAGCGTACGATTATTGTTTCAGAAAAATGGCTGAATCTTGATATGCAGAATGAATTTATAGTAACAAAGTAAGCTGAAGTTGAAAAGACTTAAAAATATTTTCTGAATGCCTTCTCCGGTGTTATTAACCCCTGAAGAGACCTTAAGTAAAAAATTTGCATTACAAATCTAACTTTAATTTTTGATGTATGGTTGCACAAGAATCTATGGTAATATACTAGCTGTTGTAGCATTTTGATGTCTGTGTGTTCAGCCTAATAGGTCACCTAAATTTGGGTTAGGAAATGTGTCTTACGGGCTAGTTTAATCTGTGCTAGTTTTTACTAAGCTACAAATGTGCTCAGAAAGATGCATGGTGAGAGAAATTCTCTGCAGCCTTTCATATTGTTCATATTTTAATTGAATTCACTGCTCATCCCACAAATAGATTGCATGATGTTTTTTAAATGTGATTTTTCTCCCTGCTTGGTTTGTGTCTAGCTAGATTTTATGAGCTTTACTACATTTCAGATGTTTTATTGGTGTGTTTAGTCTCTGTGTGTGTTTGAGCGTGTCTATGGTTTAAGGAAATTTAAAATGTACTGAATGTCAGTCCCCAGCTTAACAGTGTGGAGGGAATATTTATACTTTTTTAAAAATGAAACTTGTAGAACAATGATTTGATTTACACGTTTTGAAAATGGGTTTGGTGGTTTGTAGTGAGGTTTTCTTTCTCTAGGAAAGAGCTAAGTGAGCTTATAATGTGGCCCATCCTAGCTTCCTCAGTTTTCAGCTCTTGCATTTAAAAACGCTTTCAATGATACTGAAATTTTTTTTAAAAAAGCATAGTTAGTTGTTGAAATGAATCTGTGGACGGTAAAGCTAAACGATTCTATGTGTATTAATAGAGTAATACTTGGTTGCTTTAGTTGAGATAAATGTAAATTCAAGGTTTGCTGTAATTACAGTGCCATGCCTTGTTACTTTGGACAAAACATGCTTTAGTAAAATGCCTCTCAAGTAGGAGAAAGAAATGAATGCTTCCTAACTTGTGAGAATTCTTTAAAAACTTGCCGTGGTTGGAAGGGGGTAAAATATTGCTGTTTGGAAGTGAAGTTTTGTTAGTTTGTCAGTGGCAGCGAGTGGAGGATTAATGAGTGTGCATTGTTAACTTAAGCACGTTTCTCTAAGGCTGGAAAAGAAAATTCTTTTAAATACCCAAAGTTCGCTGTCGTTTTATTTCCTGTCGAGCTGAAGAATAATGAAACGAGTGGCAAAATAATTCTGAAATACTACTGTCGTTCGGGGGGAGCACCCGATAAAGAGGTGTCTGCTGTGCCTTAGACATTGTCAAGTGGCAGCAACATCAAATCCACTCCTTTAAAAATACGTATTTTTAAAAACCTCACTGGGCGGAAGGAAGGAGAGATGGGTTGATTATTAAAATCAATAGTACCTGAAAATAAATGCAGCTTTAAATGCACGTCAAAGTGCTTTTGTTGTGCCTTTAAGCCTAGAGGCACATCATTAAATATGCATTTCTCCGGAAAGCAACTGTCGAAAAAGATAAGGTGGTTAAAATACGCCGGACCTGGGAGCGCGCAGGAGGTAAGGAGATGTAGGCACTGGAGCATGGNACGCCTCCCCCCCCACACACACACACCACACACACCCTTCCTCCCCCCCGCCCCCCGCGCGCGCGGCGCGCTCGGCCAATCAGCGCGCGGCGCCGCTGACAGATGGTCCCATAAATGGCGGTAAAGGGGCGACGGCGGCCGCCAGTCGCAGCAGGGCCCGCGCCGCTCCGCGCGCTCCGCTCCGCGCGTCCCGCCCCGCGCCGCTCCGCGCTCCGCCCGCCGCCGGCGCCGCCGCCCTCCCGCCGCAGCACCACACTGAGACAACGAGATAATATACTTAGCTATTATTATTATTATTATTTATTATTATTATTGCTGCCGCTGTTATTATTATTATTATCGATAATAATTTCTCGCTGCACAAACGTCTAGCAGTGTGCTTTGTGGATCTTCCAAAAAAAAAGAGAGAGAGGAAATAATAATAATAAAATAATTCCCTGAAACCTTAGCAAAACCGTTAGAAGAGTTGAAGCCTTTCAAGACACCCAATATTTGCCATTAAGAATGGTTATGGTAGGTATTAGTAGATTTAAAATCTGATCGTAGCGGGTTTATATAGAGGTAGATATAGAAGCTAACATACAGATTTTCCCCGATTCTGCATCATTCTCAGTCTGTGTTTTCCCATGAATTTAGTTTTCTGCTAGTGATCTGTTTGTACATGATCTCTCCCTTTCCCCCCTCCCTTTCTCTTTCCCCCTCTCTCTCGCTCTCTCTTTCATATTTAATGTCTGCGTATCCTTTAATAAAGGATGTACTTTGTCATTTTAAGGTAATTGCGATTTCTCTCAGAATAAAGAGAAAAGCTCATTTCTAATGCAAGGCTGGTATGTGGCTAACTAAAATGCAAAAGGAAGAAGAGGCTTTTTTTTTTTGTAAGGGTGGGGGAGAGTTAATTTCCACATTGACATTTTGAAGATACAAATGCAGAGCAAAATCCTTGGGGGGGGGGGGGGGGAGGGGTTTNAAAAAAAAGCCTCGAGATTGGTAATTTTCTTTTTGGTGGACTGCGCAATAGGTATGGTAATTTTAAAAGAGGGTGATTTATATGAGCTTCAGTAAATGCTGCATATTGTATTTCAAAGAGTTTCCTGTCGTGACCTCATAAAAAGAGGAGGAGGCTTGTATGTGTTGCAGTGCCTAGTATATGTCGATTTTGTTGCATCGTTGGGCAGCAGCGCTGTAAGAAGGAATGTCAGCTTTTACATAACGCTCTTTTTGCTTTTGACTCTGTGAGGGGCTGTAAGGGTCCATCTTTGTGATCACAGATGGAGTGGAATGGCTTGAAAATGGTAAGTGAACGGGGAGAGCCTGCTCGTGGGGTTTTGTCTCGTTTCTCATGTGCCTCGCGAATTTCTTTTGTTCAGGGCGGCGGATCGTGAGTCATAAAATAAAATTAGAGAGCCTTGTTTATTTTTTTTTTCGGTGGGATATGTCTGCCTGTGTGTGTGCATATGTATCTGTACATCCATTTACCGTCTCTAGCTGCGATGGCACTCCACAGCGTTTCCATTGAACGTTGCGTTTCAGTTGAGCGCGGATGGTCTCTGCTGACAGTCACGGTGTCATGGTACCGCGTGTGCCTGGCGGAGCGGGCGGCCGATGATGCCTTTTAATCTCCGTTCCTATTACACCAGCCTTAAATACAAACCTAATAATCGCCTCTAAAAATCCAGGTATCGCGTTTCCCATGGAGCCGGTGCTGTCGAGGATGGATGGGTGGATGGATGGGTGGATGGATGGGTGGAAGGATGGATGGATGGAGGCAAGGGTGTGTGTTTTTTGTGTCGGGGTGGGGGCTGGGGTTGGGGGGGGGAGGGAGGGAGCCGTGTTGTTTTGTGCTTTTTTAAAATGCCGGGAGAAGTCAAAGCCATTTATGTGAAAAATAGTATTTCTATTTTTAGCGCGTATTCTCCTGGCGGAGGAGCCCGGACGTGCTCATCTCGTCCCCTCTTTTGTGCTTTTCCTTACAGATTGTGCAAAATGGCATGATCAGACACACAACTGCGGGCACCGGGGCTGCGCCGAGCGGGGCGACCCGGGTGGGGGCTGGGGCCGCCCGCACAATACCCGGCCCTCCTGCCAGCCCCGGGATGGGGGGCGCCGGGGACCCCCCCCTTCCCCCTAATTTAACGTTTTGCAGACTTTTGCCGCGGATATTTATTATAACCGGGGAAACAAAGCGACGGTCTTTTCCTATTCTTACAGGATTGTCTTTGTCTAGCTGCTTGTTTTGATGGGTGTAAAACAAATAAGATTAGACTGAGCAGCCGAACTGAAAGCGATAGCTGGGAGGAAAAGCCAATGAAAGGTTGCCGGGGAAACGAGCATAGGGGAAGCTGAGTGGGGGAGCAGGTGGCAATCATGTGGGAATACTGCAAACAGTGTAAAAAAAAAAATCTAAAAAAAAAAAAGCAGGGGCTACCTCGATTATCTCTGCTGTTCTTTGTGGCAGTCACAACTTTAATTATTCTTTATAAATAGGTGTTAATTACATTTCTGGCTCAGGCTTACAGTGATTTCTAGAAATCTGGTTTTAAGCATCTGTTCTTTCTCCTTTGCAAAAGAGGGTTATCTTTTTTTTTCTTCCCCCCTCCCTGCTGTGAAATTGTACGTGCAAAAAATTGCAAGGAATCCTGTGAGGCAGTATAAAAAAAAATGTAAATTATATTGAATGAAGTTGACAGAGGTATAATAGTGAACTCCCACAGCTGATAGCTTCTGCAAATCATTTCTTAGAATTTTCCAGCAAATGTCCCTATGAGAACAGTAGGTAGAATGAATTTACCCTAAGCAGTGATTTTGTGTTAAGTGATATTGGTATTTTTACGAAATCAGATGGTTATATGGCAGAAGAATCAGTTTGGGGAAGTTCACCATATTTTAGGGTTTCGGCACTGGGCGGAATTTACAAAAATGCTGAAATTCTTATCTTCGTCTCCGGCCCCACCTTTAGCCACAGTCTGTTCTATGTCTGCTGGAGCAATATCCACTTCCAGTGTCGGGCTCCTTGTGGCAACTCTACTTTTTAAACCACGGCTGAATATTTTAATTGCGATGGTCTCTTAATTGTACTGCCAAACAATATTGGGAAATAGCTGCTGGTGCTAGAAGTGTTGAAAAAGCATAGTAGACTGGTAAGTGATAGACAGTAGCGTAAAAGATAAAAATGTGGTTGCCCAGAGGATGCTCATCTATCACACATCAGGAGGCATAAGAAGCAAAGCAAGCGTATAGAACACGCCTTTCTTTCTGTCTTCGGATTTGCAGATATTTTTACTTTATTCCTTTCTCTGGTGCAGGATTACTTGGAATGCAAATTCAAGCAGGAATGGTAGTGCTTAGTTGAAATAGGAATAAAAAAATTGAATACCCCTTTTAATTTGCTTTATTTTAAGTATTGCTTCTGCTGCAGTCCTTTCTGTGAAAAAGTGATTGAATGGCCCTCTGAAAACTGCACTGCTTTACAATGTAGAGGGGGAGAAAAATCTTGAGGGGGTGTGTGCGTGTGTAAAATTCCGTATTTTACAGTCTGTGCATGTGCAGAGATGCATTCTGACATGCATTGTAGTTGTATGTGAGAGTAAAATAATTTTTCTTCTGTTCAAAACAGAGATACTGTGTTCTAAATCTGTTAACTTAGTCATGACAATAAATAAGGGTGCCTTTTATTATACACAGCTGCATTGTTTGTTTTAAGAGTCATGAGCTAGTAGTTACATTTTCATTTTCTGTTCAATTTCGTGTTTCTACAAAGATTTAACAATAATGTAATCCTTGTTTTATGGGGCACGTGTTCCTGCCCTGATCTTCCTCTTTTCTTTGTTTTAAGATTATATTAATGAATACAGCCTGCATGTACATAGTGACATTTTCTTTCTGCATGTAAAAGATTGCATTGTGAATCTTCCTATAGAAAAACAGCTATTAAGTTAGTGAAATAGAATTTAGATTGCTAGTAGTACTAAAAGATGAAAATGTAAAACCTCTTTCTGTTGAGACAAAAAGGTACAGAAAATGTAGCTGTCCTTAGACATGACATTTCTTTTTTTTTTTAAATGTTGTCTTGGTGTGATAGTCAGAAAGGAGGAAATCTTACAATTGGATATTGATGCAATGTGAATACCAGCCATCAGTTTAAAATCCTGTCCCCATGTACTTTGCTAATCAAGTTTCCATGTTAGATACAAGGAAGCCTCTCCACTGGTGACTGGCTTGGTTGCCTCCTTTGCTTTCTTCCTCTTTATTAATTTTACCTTTTTGAGCTCTCAAAGTGAGCCCGAGCTGTTGTGACAAAGGATGGTTAAAATGAGCTGGAAGGGGTATACTTAAAAATCCCGTTTGAATGGGTTTGAAATAGTCTTCATCATCTTTATTTGGTCCTGTTAAATATTGTGACTATTGAAAGAAAATCTAGTTGCATTATTCTTACATATATTTAATGGATTAATTTTTTTTAAATAGTTATCTTCTAAGTAACCGGGAATTTTTTTTTTTTCTTCAACCTTCCTACTTGGTATGCTGGGAGTGTACTAAATAAATGCAGGTTATTTTCTGTGAGTAATTGTCATACTGTTGGTACATAACCTAGAGCCACTCTACACCCTGAGGTTTTTCCAAAGAAATAAGGTATGATTGTGTCCCGTATTCTGGCAGGGGGGATTTGGTGTCTTCTTTGGGAACTTGGAGTTTGAAAATAATTTCAGCAAACAGCCCGGGCAAGAAATGGACAGTGGCAGAGAATATTATGGTGAGAGAGAGAGAGATGCAGATAACTTGACAAATCCACTTGTCCGTTTTGGCAATCTGTGTCCTTTGGGCACCTCATTTACATGCCTGGACACATTAAAATGTACATTTGTTTGTCTGTGGGACAGCTAACTGGATACACTCCGATGCACTGGCAAATACTGCAATGCAGTATTTTTTCAATGTCATTGGGGTTTTGGGGGAGAAGTGGGCACAAACAGTTTTCTTGCAAGTGAGGTGATGTTAAAAAGCATGATACCTCTGTAAGGAGTGGGCCAGATTTTGCAAAATTTGCTAATTTGTGATGGAAAGTCACCCCTCCCCCTTGCACTCCTTCTCTTGCTCTTTTCCTCTCTGTGTAGGGTGGAGGAAGAGATGGGTACGGATGTATTTTTGTGTGTGTGTTTGTGCATGTGTATTTTCCCTTCCCATTTGAATGGATGTTAAGGAAAACGCTGGGATTTGGATGAGGAGGAAAAGGGCGTTCAGGCAATGTAACACTTCCCAATCGTTCCTGTAAATGTCCAGTTACCAGCAGTGTAGGACTTGGAGCAACTTTAAAAGAAGGCACATTTTTAATTTTCTAAGGAACTTTGCGAAGAGGAGGGCAGTGTTGCGATTCAACAAGTACGATAGATTTAATCCTAATAGAACATGTTTAAAGGGTACCGGTACCTCGCCTTAGCCTTTGGTATGTTTAACCATTTGAGATAATGTAAAGGGAAGATGTTGGAGAAACAGATACTTAGAGACTGCTTGCTTGCTTTTTCCCTCAAATGATTGGTCTTCGCTTTTTTAAATACTGGAATATTTTAGGTGCAGGGGGCTTTTGTAGGTCACTAGCTTTAGAGCAAGAAGAAGAAACAGGGGAGAAAAGGTCTCTGTGTGTCAGAGGCAGTAATTGTATAAAATTAGCCATCTAGAAAAGGCAGGGAAGGCTTGGAGGAAAGGAGGAGGCACTAATATGTGAAACAGCACTGTGCTAGTCGGGGAGATAATGAGTGATGAATTTGAACTGGTGCAGTGGTGTGATGCCCATTAATTTCTCAGAACCTTGACTTTGCAGGTTTGTTACTCTGTTGTTCACACCTTTAATTATAACTAGTTTTGGATGATAGCTTGGGGCACTGAAGATGAGACCTTTTGTTTGTTGTTTACTCATTTAAATATTCAGAGTGTGCAATAGTGTTGGAACATCAGTGTTAGAAATTAAATACTCTCAGATGAGATTATAATAAGAATGCAGTTAATTCTTGGAACTGCCTAACATTGTCTTATTTGTAGCATTTGCATTGCTTGCATGAATTCATTAAGAATTAGCTCAGCAATGTTAGGTTGAGCTTTATTTTCTCTAGTGAAAATCTCTGATCCCTAATGGAGCTCCTGATGCACTATTGCTTCTTCAGAGCCCCAAAAAGTAGGGAGGAAGCGAAGAGCCTGTCTTACCTATTGTTCTACCCTTGACGGTGTCTTACATGAGGACTTTCACCTCAATGGCTAAGAAAATCTGTACAAGTGGGGAAATGCTGAGAACCAGTTAGAAATTGTTAATTAAATGGGAAGAGAAAAGACAGAATATTAAGAAAAATAATTAAATAAAACAAAGGGTAGCTAAACCTTTGTTTGTCCTCTCTGGAAATGAGATGTAGTTGCACAGCAAGATGCAAACCTGGCTTTGACAATATTTAGAGGCGTGATGTATATAAAATGCTGTAGTACGCCTTCGTTGCTAAGGCACGCGTGATTGCGTCAGCAATGCTGTTGTGATGGGAAATTATTTGTCCTTGAATTCTGGGGGGAAAAATAAGCTTTCATTTATTTTATTTTTTTAAAATCAAACTTCTCTAATTGCTATAAAATCCCATATATGTTGCTGCCGGTAGTTTTCCCAGTCTGGAGATGCGCGCCAGCGTTTTTTGGAGTCAGGGCGGTGGCATTTGGTGGCTTCGGCGTGTTCGGTACCCTTGGAGGTGAAGGCGGCGCGATAACGTGTGTTTGTTTCAAAGCAGACGCCAGTGACTATTGGGAGGTGGCTCTCGCTTGCAGTGCTTCGAGAAGGTTCCACACGTAACGCGCCCGTGCCCACGTAAGTGATGCTGGTGTTGGCAGAGGGCAGCAACGCCACTGGAGCCTCTCTGGTAGCGCCAGTCCCTCCGATCCAGCTGCACCGCCGCGCGCTCGGCGGCGCTCGCCGAGCCGTGGAAGGAAACCCAAACCGCTTCCCTGGGTTTTCGCTTCCGGAGGGACGGTTGGTGAGAAGGTGCCACCTGATCTCCATGTAGAGGCCCCAAAAGGTTGCTGCTGCAGCAGGTAACTGTGCCCCGGTCCTACCTGTTGGCCTGTAATTGCATGCGCCCGCCTTTGGAGAGGCTGAGTGGTTTCCTGAGCACTTCCAAGTATTTTCTCCCAGGCTGAGTGCTGTTGAGAAGCCTTAGTAGGGACATGAGGGATGAAGGATGCATGTCCTTCTTGGTTTTCTTCCTTTTAAGAGTCTCTCATGGTTGCATTCTGGAAAACTAGTAAAGACAGCAGTTTACTCACAATTTGTAATTGGAGATAGAACTGCCTCGTCCTGTAATGTTATATCTAATTGCCCAGCAAGGACATGGAATTTCCCATCCTGACTCTGCTGGTCAGCACACTTGCCAGAAGTCCATGTTTCCCTACTGCTCTTAACAGCAAAACTAATATTTGTGAGTTTGAGAATTATTACTGCTTGACTGAACTTCATTGGAAGGTTTGACATTGGGATTTTTTTGTTGTTGTTTAATACATTGATTAATTAAGACTCTTGATGTCTATGAAGTGCTTGATGTATGTTGAAGTCAACCTGGTTCTAGTAGTTCTGGTTAGAGAGGGTTGTAAAAAACTACATGGGGAGAATACTAAGAAACCTTTTTGATGAGTTGAATGCTAATCTGGTGGGGAGTCCAGGCCTTTTTTCAGTCCCCTTCAGCTGTATGTACACACCCATAGTCAGCAGCAGTTTAATGTTAGATAATGTGAAATTCATGACTCAACGGCATGAAATAACCCATATTTAAGTCACTACACTGTGGTGGAGCGTTAACACATTCTGCTTTGGGGATCAGAGGTATTTGGGGTATTTGGCTTTTCTGCCTGCTTTAAAGGGTTTGTAAAAGTGACCGTTAATTGCAATACGTGTATTAATCTTCTGTTGGTCCTTCTTGATCTTTGAATGGTGGTCGGTGACTTTTTGCTTTACTATGTGCAGAAGATCTTGTGGGCAAAGATGTTATTTCTGTAAAGCAGAAGGCACAGTCACGACTCCGTAGAAGTAATAATGTATGTAAATAAATGCTTCTTAAATAAAAATAGTTCTAATATATCTTTGTTCCAAATGAAGTTACTGGCAGTAGATGAGTAGGGGGAAGTTGATTTTTAGCAAAAAGCATGAATGCTGGAAATTCTTCCTAATATGCCTGTGCCAGCTATACTGTGACAATGTTGCTGTCAATTCCCTTCCTGCGAGAGCAGCTGTTCAGGGAATTAAACTCTTTGCTTGATGCGGAGGGTCCTGAAAAATTCAGTGTGCAGCTACAGTGGTGGCTGTGGCCATTTTTAGTGTGACTGTTGATAGGAACTAACTCCATGATCCAGCACAGTAGCATATTGTTCTTTAGACTAACTGGGCCAGGACAAAATTATCATTCTGTATTTCGTGTGCTCTGTGAGAGATTCCGGAGAGCGCTTCAGAATTTGACATTGTGTTTGATAATTTATAGAGCACAGTTTATATTTAACTGTAGACACACTAATCCAGGGAAAAAGAGTAGTATATTTTTAGAATCCTTTTTTTATTGTCTGTGCTTGTCATCACCCAACTACTGAAAGAAGTGCTCACAAATGTAAATGCTCGGATAGAAATCGAGCTTAATTTCCATCGTTAGTCTTTGCTAAGTGCAAAAGTGAATATTATTTGTGTGATGTTCTTCGTGTGATCAAGGAGCTTTGCAGCCCTATGTAGCTGATGCGGCTGCTGGAGGAGCCACGTTCTCCTCCAGCATTTCAGCACCAGGCTGGAGCAGGACACTTGGGCTGGGTGCCTCCGTGGCCAGGGTGGTGCAGTAGTTTTAATAATGGCAGTGTCAGTTTTGTCACCAACTTGAGGTGAAACAGATGGAAGAGGAGCCAGCTCCAGGTTTCAAGTGGCTGCTGTGCCTTGTAAGGACACCATAGCCAACAGAGGACAGTAACTTGGTTGGTTTGACTTTTTTAGTACTCAGGCATTAATTCATGTGTGTTTAGGCATTAGGACATCCCTCCCTGCTGATCTCTAATAGTGGCTGTTGTATTTCCAGTTGCCTTTTGACATCTGAGTGATATGTCACTTGTGGGGTTTGGAGTCAGGACGGGTGGGGTGGTCTGGGTTCCCCCTGTCCCCAAGCACCTGAACAGGGACTGAGCTTGGCAGGGCTCCTATTGCGTGCTTGAGCAGAACTGTTTTAACCAGGGGATTGTTATCCCTGAGATCTGCTCACCTTTTTAACAGGAGTTTTGGTACATTTTTAATTTCTTGCTATTCAGGGTTTGTTTGTTAATTTACTTGCATTAAGGAAGGTGTTTGGTTTGGCCTGTGGCATGCCTTTCTTCTGTAGTAGAGAGATGAATAGTTTGTCTAGTTTAAAACAATAGGGTCTGTTAGCCTGACCTGTGATAGATGTGTACTTGCTACTTTGTCCTTTATTGATGAATAATATATTTGTAATCTATAATAATGTGTCTTTGAGCTTAGCATAGATTGTTTGAATTTAAACATTACTGAGTTATTTATCCCATGCAGTACTTTAAAACTTACACTCATTTAAGCCATTTTGTAGGTAGTTATTTTGTGAGACCATGAGAGTAAACAGCTGCCTCTGCTTACTCAAAGGTGATTTCTGATTATTTTGCTCCGAGAAGCTTCTCAAGTTTACAATTTCTGTTATCTGCTCACTGTCTTTAAGATGGTGATGGCATGTTATTTTCAGTAATTCATTGTAACTTTGTCTCCCATCGGTATGTTACAGAAGTAAGAATGCTTATGTTTTATGAGATGGTTATTTCCATAAGCAATGTTAGTGTGGTTCAGAGCTGTAGACTAACAGGTGAATTGTGGAAAAGATGTAAATTTATTTTATTATTGCTAATCTGGTTACATTTTAAGAGAAATACTGATAGCTTACAGCAGGCAAACATTTCAAATGATGGAGATAGGACTTAGCTGAACATCATAGTTTCTATTTTGGGGTCTGTCTCGCTTAGACCTGCAAGCTGCAGTATCCATAGAGATGCTGTTGCCAGCAGTTGAGATGTACACATGTTGATTAGTGTTTCCTAATTGCATTTAGCAGTGTGTCTTCATTAAGGTCCTGTTGAGGACAGAGCCTTAAAACATCTTGGTTGGGGCGTGTTTTGCTAAGCCATCCATTCCTGCCTAATACAAGCCTCTCTTGGCATGAAAAATATATGGGCAGCATTTTCGGAAGAGCTTATGGCTTAGGAGCTGAAATCCTATTGCAGTGAACTTTAATGAACACTAAATCGCTTAAGGGCTTCTAAAAATTGTAGCTTTTTGTTTCTAGAACTTCAGTAGGAATAACAGCAGTGGGGGGTTGGATGTTCCTAAAGCTTCACGGAGAGCCCGCACTGTCCTTGCTTTGCTTTGCCTTCTGGTAAGTAGATGCTTTTAGGTTTCAGTATGGCTCATAACACAGGTTTCACTGTCTAAACTCCGGGCTTGCAAATGATTCTACATTATTTTCTTAAAGAGGAAAAAAAAAACCCATAAAGTGGAATTGTGACAGGTCTACAGCAGCTGAAGACTTGCAGCTGTCTGCTTCTTACATGAACATGTACGTCCCCGTGGGAATCTGTGCGTCAGTACACAGTGCTACATACATATTCTCAAGTCAGTAATAGAATTCGGTTACAGATTAGCAATATATAACTCAGTAACAGAGTCAGTAAACCAAACAAGTAAGTAGTGATTAGGAAACAAAATAGAGCTAAAAATAAAATTCAGAAAGTAACCAGAAATATAAAAAGACTCTCTCAATTTCCTTTGCTTTCATTTCAGTGTATTTTTAGGCTGCATGTCCTTTAGACTGAGAATCTATCTTAAATGTTGATCTCTACCAAGCTCTTATTGTGTAATATGTAGGGTTTTGAGAGACCCTCTTCAGTCTTTCAGTTTTCCTTATGTACTTAATGTTTTTGGTGGTATATCTGGGTTTTTTTCATCACCCTGTTAACACAGGTCTCAAATACGGTTTCTGTTAGTCGGTCTGTTTTCAAGAGGGACAGTGCAGTCACTGGGAGACCTCTTGCCTTTGTGATATCTAATAATCTGTGGTCCATGGAGAAAGAGGACGGTTTCTCAGATTTTGGCTTGGAGTGTCAATCAAAGAAAGATCTCTTTTTGCTGAGATTTGTTTTTTTGGACTTTTAGCCTTCAGATACATCTTGAGAGGATGAGTAGTAGCCTCAGTGAAAAGACAGGAGGGAATAAGAAGCAGTCTGGAATGATGAAATTACTAAAATAAAGCCCTTGTAAAATTTTAGGCACAGGGTTGCCTGGTATGAATTTGGCAGAAGTAGAAGTGTGATTGAAGAAGAAATAGATGTTCCTTCAGAACTGAAAGCCTGACCGTGTTGTCTTTATTTCTGTTCAAAAATAGTGCAGACCTTTGAGCAGAGGCGGCGGGTGACCCCCAGAGGCGCGGGTGGGCAGGAGCCATTGATGGCCGTGTCCCAGGACAGAACTAGGACACTTCCCTGCCACCAGCCTCTGTTGCAGTCTATGGTCTGTGGGATACAAGTGGTTGTAAGGGTTTTTAACCCGAGTTGGTTGGGTAACCCATCTGCTAGGACAGGTCTGTTTTCCTCTGCCGGTGTTGTCGGTGGTGGCTTTCTCCAAAGCTGTGTTCCAGAGTGGTGTTTGAATGCTGTGAAATCAAGGCTGTGTTTTCCCATCTCTTCATGTATGAATTAATGATAGAAATTATCATAAATTCTGGTGAAACCATTCTAAACGAAGTAGGGGATAACTGGCTGGCATTCCAAAAGTCAGTTTGTCTTAATGAAAAGAACCCTGATCCAGGGACAGAAGGAAATTTCTATGCCCATCACCTATTACACCATCTTCTTCCTCATCATTTCCCAAGTGTTGTTGCTGTGGACTTGAAGATATTGGGAGAACACTGAAGAATAGAGCCAAACAACTCTGAGGTTTCCAAGAGACATAGTTTCTTGATAATCTTTGCAAGAGGCAAAGAAAAAGCTGGAAATAATTGGAAGTAAAGCTTAGTAGAAATTCATAAAGAATCTCATGTTTTGTGAGTTGAGGTAACAGACAATACAGAACTATAACTATATTCTGCTTCTGGACAAACATTGTTGTCCTTACAAATGTGCCACACTTCCCAGAAACTGCTGTGCGTGGAGTGCTTGTCTGTGCACCTGCTCCCCAGTCCTGTGTGTTTCCTCTGAGCTTTGGGGAGTGCTGAGCTGTATGAATGATAATTGTAGTTCTCCTCCTCCAATTTCTTACCCCCAGAGTACCTGCAGGAAGAGTAAGAGATTATGCAAAGTGTGTGATATGGTGCCTTTATTCCTATCTTTAGTGTAGTTATTGGATGTGTAGTTCCAAGAGTGTTTTCCCCTACTGCTCAACTAGTCGCTGCTGATGTTGAAATTGTTGCGACTTATTTTGGTGTCTACTTCCCCACCCACTCATTCCCTTTTGTCCTTGAAATCAAGTGCAAAACTGTGGAGTCCATACTTTGTGGGAACAGAAGACGTACATCTGAAACTCTCAAACAACCTGCAGTTTGGTGCATCATTATTACACTGGTTCTCTTTTTGATAAAGTTGTTGGAGTTGTACCTTATCAGTGGGCCAGGTTCGAGGATAGAGTGGTGTGTTATGGGGCTGTCACAGCTTACTGTGTAACTTCAGCAGTTTGCCTAGATGCTTTCACCTGGTTTGACTTTATTTCAGTTCTATTAAATCTGGAATAAAAAAACAGGTTTTGCCTTTCTGCTTTTTGTCACTATGTTGGTAGAGCAGCAGTCCCTGCCTTGCTGCCCATTTGTACAGCACAACTTGGTGCTGCCACGGGTTATGTCCTTCAGGCTCTGCTGTGATAACAAGTAATATTGCCAATAAATTTTGCATTCATTTCACCGCAAATTGGCGACAGAATATTTTGGTTTAGCATATTCATGCAAAAGCCTGTAATGGACTGGTTCAGGATAAATTTAGCTATTAAAGAAAATAATTTTCTCCTTTATTTGAACTGAGGCTTGCATCTTAAAATGAACCCATTTGTTGTCTTCTCCATTTGGATCATTTGTGTGCTCTGTACAATTATTGTGGCACCCATAAATGTGGATTTGCTGAAAATGCTTGAACGCCATTTCAACCTGAGTGCAGCACACTCTGAAAGCAAGTTAAGACGCCTTTATCTGTGCCATGAGAGCCAGAGATTGCTGGTTTTCTAAGCTGAGACTTTCAGCTATATCTATATTTAAAATATTAAATATGACTTTTACTCCAAGGAAGGTAAAGATGTAGCATGTGGAAGTGTGTATGAGTGGGGAACATGTCAAAATACGGAGGGTTAGATAATGATTTGTTTCTGGGGTATTGGATTTGCCTCCAGGCAGATAGACTAAAAAGCTTCATTTTCCTCCTTTATTTTCATGTTCATGATGTATTTATTAGGTAAATAATAGCAAAGTCTAGTGGTGCAGTACATAAGCTTTAATGAAAATGTAATTGACAGTGAAACCTGACAGTTGTTACAGTTCAGAGAGTCTACAGTGGAGCTGCACATAAAGCATCATTTGCTGCTCCTGTGGTCATTTCAGAGAGAGCCCCACGTGTGGTTCAGGTGCACCTGCTTCTTGCTCTGGCTGAAGTGGTTTTGAACCAAGCAAAGCTTAAAATCACTTTGTGTTCTTTTCCTTTAACGCTCCTGTGCGAAGGTGGCGTGATGCGTCCTGAACATTTCGTGATCCAGTGCCTCATTCTGCAAAAATGTGCTAAATCCGCATGGAGCCAGTAGCAGTGGGTGCATTTTAAACTGGGGTGGGGTTCCTGGGCTGGAACAGGGCTGAGGGACCTGGATGTGTTTGTGTGTTCCCCTCCATGCCCGTGGACCAACCTCCTGGCTTTGGCATGGCTATTCATGGCCCGGCAGATGGTGAGGCTTTGGATGGATTGGTCAGGCAGCTCCTGTAAATGGGGTTTTTCTCACCTGCAGAAAAGTTCTAGGGGAACAGACTTGCACTGTGCTGACTTCCATTCAAAAGAACAGATACGCAGGGAGTTAAGGCCTGTTTTTCATTGGATGAGGGAAACCTTTGTGAATCTACATTTATTTTCTTTGAGAGGTTTTGTTTGTTCTTTTGTCATCGTTTTTCACGAGATGGCTGTGGGACCTCTGCCATGGCACCATTTGTTTTCACTTGTAAAAGCAAACAACTTGCAATGCTAATTAAAGAGCTTTTTTTGATAAAGTAAGAGCTTTGCATTATTTATCTAAGCTCTTTTTTATGGGAGAATGTTCTGAGTTTGTTCATTAATGAAACCTTAGAAATAATATAAAATTAGACCTCATTAATTCTTCATGAGGTGTAATTTGCCATGATCATTTTTCTTGGCATTTAGGTGCTGTGAACAGTTCATTATTCATAGTGAACTTTTTTGACTTCTCAGTCCTCAAAATGGATATGTCTGCATGAATTTTCTGGGGCTTAGAATTTTTTTTCAGATTATGATTTTAGGAAAAGATTGTTTGTGGTATGTTTAAAAACACTTCTCTTTGGTGCCTATAAATAACACTTATTCTTAAGATTATTAGTTGTGACTTTTTTTTTGTACATACCAAATCAGTTTCTGTTTATTTTGGAATATGGTCAGTGGAGTATACATAACTCAGATAGCAAGAATGGGTGCTGATTATTTGCTAAATGCAAGCTCCTTTCAGTGTGCATGTGTGAGTGTACAGCCTCAGTTCAACATGCAGACCTTCTTTTAGACTGCCGAGAACAAATTCTGTAAATATAAAAAATGTATATTTACATTTATCGAGCCATTGGCTATTGCTTATGCATGCAGTAGGGAGATAAGGCTGTCTTAGTCTGTGGGTAGTTTTCCAAATGATTCATTAACTGTGCTTTGTAATGGTAGATGGATGTCACACATTTACTGTAATAAGTGAAGATTAGTGTCAGTTACTCCAGCTTGTAATAGTTTGTAATTGTAATAGTTGTGTTTATACATACAGGTATTTTTTGCATTATTGTTGGAGCTAATATTTTAGCAGGAATAAATTGAAATTAATTGAATTAATTGAAAAAACAATGAAGATGTGATGGAAGTATTTCTGAAACATTAGTGATGCAGGAATTGCTCTAATGGGTATTTGTGGCAGATACTCTGTGGGAGTGGTTTATACCGAGCCTTTTGGTAAGCAGTGTTTTGCAAAACACTGGCAAAGCTTATGTTGTCTTCCCCAAAGCGTTTATTTGTGAAATCTGTCAAGCTAAAATACCTCATACTTTGCTGATACATTATCATAGTGAGAAAAGTAGTACACCAGGAAATCGTCACTTTTAAAAGCAGCAGATGAAATACGTGCACAATTTGAAACATGTAACTTACAAAATCAGTGCTGAAATTCTGTCACAGATAGTATTTGTCAGTGTTAGAATATTCAGATTATTGGTGGCTGAATGATCAGAGGTCTATTAGCAATAACTGCGGTTCATTATTTAAAGATGCTGTTGCCCTATATATAGAATATGATATTTTAGTAGTGGGAGTTTGGCAAGTTACTGCCCCCCAAAAAAATAAAATGCTTCTCTATACCAGTAGCATGTGAATGTCATCACACATGACATTTGCACTGTAATATTTCAGGACCGGTAGTAACTGGCTAAATTGGGTCAGAGAAGGTCTGCAAAAAAGAGATGTTTCTCAGAGCACAGATATTGCTAATTTTACTTGCTTATGGAGGTTTAAGAATACCTTCAGGGATAAGTGTATTTTGCTTTTAAAAAAATTAACATTGAGGTTAAGTCACTCTTGAATTTTCAGCATTCGTTATGCCTATATCCAGATGAGCCCTTGATGAGTTAGGCAGACTTAAAGCCTTCTTTGGTATTTTGGTAGAATTCAATTGCAGCCCGATACTTTCCTGTATTTAAAAAAGTTACTGCCAGTAATTAAAACACAGTAAGTTAACTGTGTGCCCTGGAAACTGGAGTATTGATTTAGAAAATGTTCATATTGTGATACAGGCATTGAATTAAAAATTTAAATCTTAGTGTTGTGGNACATACAGCGACTGTCATGTTGAAATCTATTTGAATAAATAATGTTCCTCTTATGTAATGTGCTGACTGATGTGGAATCAACAGCTACTTAATATTAAAAACAGTGCTTGACAATAAACATCCCAGTGCATGCACACTGAACTCTGCCCGGGGTTTGAGCTTCAGGCGTGTTGGGGACAGTCTGGGAAAGAGAGCCAGGGCTCACCTTTTTGTTTCCATTAGTAATGTAGGTCTTTACTCGTGGCAGGAGTCAGTATGCACATCTGAAGTAAGTGTTATTCATTTGTGCCTGTGAGGACTTGGAATGCAAGCTCTGCTATGGAACTGCTTCTGCACAGAAATCACTCTGTAAATGGGGACTTAAAATTATGCAGTAAAAAAAAATCTGAAATCCTTTATCAGAAATGCTTTTAATAATTCCTCAACATTTCTGTCTATCCATTATCTCTTTTTTAATATGCATGTAGCAAATGGATTTTCAGTAACCTATGACTTGGCAATAATTTGAGGGCCAAATAAGTGCCTTGGTTTTAATTTCCAATATTAAAAAAATCAGGAAAATCTAATTGGAGTTGAGAGTAGCTAAGAAGGAAACCGGGCACCTGGTGCAAAATTAGTTTATGCCAAGATACTTTGAAGTATATGAGGAAATGTACTTGTTCAGGAACAGATTTTTACCGAGCAGCTTACTCTTAATGTTCTGAATGTGTTAGAAGTCTTGGGTTGAATTCTGTTCCTTTGCTTGGTGGGGAAGGTATGAACGCTGAGAATTTAACTAAAAAGCATTTGCAAAATGCCTAAGTAGGACACCAACCAGTTTGGAATTTTGTTTTCTTTCACAGATTTTAAAAGATCCAGGGTTATTGTCTACCGTGGGGAACTATAGATAGCTTTTGAGTCTGTTGCTAATAATAGCTGATGTACCTTCCTCGGTGTGTTGTGCTGAAGTCCTGCTTCTGCTGAAACTGAAACCAGTGGTCTGGTATTCTGCCAGCTCCAGAGGGGCAGGATCAGCCCCTACAACTGCATCTTACCTTGTGGGGTTTTATGTTGGGAAGAATATGGTCCAGTGATGTAAAGGCACACGGAAAGCTGCCGTTAACCGTGTCAGCTGCTTCACTCATCCTCTGACTATACATTAGCGTCGGAACTGGGATTTTTTTCCCCCCAGTTTCAATGGAGTGGATGTGGCTGCAGCCTGTAGGAGCAGGGCTGTGCTGAGCCCGAGCGCGGCCGCCTTGGGGTGCGAACCCCGGCCCCGCAGCAGCTGCTGACGGAACTCAGAGCCCGCGTCTGCCGTGGGGTCGCCGAGGTGCGGAGATCAAAGGATGATCTTCCAGCTGGAATCCCGAGCTAAACAGATTTAGCAGCATCTGAAGCGCTTAAGTAGTACGTGTGAGTAAATACATGGATGGAATTAGATTGGGGAAGGGAAGGAATTATGGCCGATGCCGGGTAGAAGGGGGAATCTTGAAGGAAGAGCGTGTGGGGCTGGCACAGCTTGGCCAAGGATGCCAGCAGTACTTGGTGCCACGTGGCTGGTAAAATTGGCAGGGGGATTCTGGTTTGGATGTGCCCATGTCTTTCAAGAAGTGACTATTTTTGTGCAGTTTATTTTCAAAATGATTCTGCTGTGTGGTTTTAAGGCATTTCTGTTGAGCACAATGTGGCAAGGCTTCTTTTTATTTAAAAGCTGTTAAACCAAGTAGCTATTCCTGGGCTTGATAATAAAAATAATGGTAATTCAAAACTTATTTTCCATTGATAAAAAAAAGGGTTATTTCCTAAATGAGGCATTAAACTAACACTGAAGCATTTCAATTAAAAAAAAAGACATGACCAGAATATAACCTATTTAGACTCTAAGCCACCCTCACGCAGTTAATTTTGGAATAGACACCCTTTTTTTGGTGTGTGTGTGTGTCCCCATCCTCCTGAATTACAGGCCTAATTTGTCACAACATGTACCTCCCTGGATTTAAAAAAGAAAGCAAATTAAGTCTTGAGTAATTATAATAATTACAGGATCGGAAGAAATACCAGGTTCAGAGTGTGTGGTGCCTTAGCCCTGTGTTCTCCCATGTTTGTCCCTGTCCCTGGGCAGTGGAATCTCCTGCCTGGGGCAGCAGTTGGCATCATTGGCTCTCTGGTGGAGGGAGGCTGAGCCCATCCGAGGGATGATCGAGTGAAGCTGCACATCACAAACCTCACAGCAGGCAGCAGAAGCCACCATTTGCATTGCTTTAATTTATCCAGATTTGAGACTAAGATGATGCCCTTCCTTTGGCAGCACTGGTGACAGTGAAGACAGGTTAGAAGCCACAGGAGGGGTGAATTATAAGGGAAAAGCTTGAAGTACCCAGGTTTTTCTGCTTCCTTTGTCTGCCAGTGCTGTTTTGGGATGAAAACTTGTGTTCTGCAGATAAACATGCAGCCAGCTTTGCTCACGTGATGGGTGGCACTGGTGACAATGGGGCTGCTGTCCTGCAGCACACTTTGCTAAGCTGGTTCCTTATTTGTCATTTTTTGGAAAGGTCTGTTTGAGTCTCTTCTGTGAAAACTGGAGTTTCGTGTTTTAAGATAGATATGCATGTTATAATTCCAGCTTTTACCTGTGCCTGATAAGCCTTTCTTTGATTAAACCTTTTTGATTCTAGTAAATATCTGAAGACCTTTTGTATCTGTGAAAATCGCAAACCAAGGCTTTATTATTTAAAGGTGTCAGTTCGTTAGTGAAAAGTATGGGTGGAGAATATAGGTCATCACTGGAATCAGTAAGTGGTATGTCTTGGGACACCAAGTTTATTAATTGAAGGCAAGCTGAGTGACGACATGGTGCAGATTGACTGTGCCTGGTTAATGTTGTTGTCATTGCACTCTGTGATACAGTTATTAAATAGGTAAAATATTTTACCTTTTCATATGGAGCCATACACTTACTTCATCTGATTTAATGGAACTATAATTTTAATTATGATTATTACCTTAAATTATAATTAAATTTATGTGGTTTAAATTTACGTTTGTGAAAATGGCTGCGTGATGAAAGCAGAAATCAGCTTCGCATTAACAAAAAAAGAAGGTTTCTTAACTGCATCTTAGTATATGCTCACAGCCAAAGACTAGCATGACCTACTTTGCAACAATAACAGAGGAATCAAGCCGGGTTTTTTTGTTGAAGTATCTAAATTGGCCATGAATGCTACCTACTCATTCGTTTGTGAGTATCTTTAAAAATCGCTATTGTATCTATGAAACTTAAGGGTGGTTTTTTTCCCTCTTTCTCTTATTTTGCTATAGATAATTAGCACCATGGAGCCTCAGGTGTCGAATGGCCCTACTTCCAATACAACCAATGGACCCTCCAGCAACAGTAGAAACTGCCCTTCCCCCATGCAGACAGGGGCTGCTACAGATGACAGCAAAACCAACCTCATAGTCAACTATTTACCCCAGAACATGACCCAGGAGGAGTTCAGGAGTCTCTTTGGGAGCATTGGTGAAATCGAATCCTGCAAGCTCGTGAGAGACAAAATCACAGGTAAGAGCTTCGTCTTGTGGGGTTTGCCTGTGTTAGGATCAGCTTGTATGTGGGGTCAGCAGAACCTTGGTGCTTGTACTGCTAGTGCTAGCACAGGGAATGCAGCAGATGCAGTGCTAAACTTCAGGGGCAAGCCTTTAGTTTTCCGTGCTGCACACTAGGTCTAGAACAGCTGAGAAGCCCCTTGTCTCTCAGCGTCTGCAGATCTGGGGGAGAGGTCTGAACATTGCCAGTCTGCATGTGTGTTACACACTCTGCAGCTTCTTGCAGGAGAGCTTAGTAGGCAGTGGCTTTGCTTTCCTGTTCATTCTCATTTTTATTTAACATGAACTTGTCTGAATGGCTTGGGCCGACTGACGAGTCCTAATTCTGACTCTGCCATTTGAGCTTCACCAAACCCTCATTAAATTTCTGCCTGTTTAAGAACACCGTAGGATGAGGTGGCTCTGCACATCCATCACAGCTTATTGACCACAGTGTTCTGCAACTGCAGTGGGCTGTTGTTGAGACAACCTGTTCTGGATTTCATTCAGATAATAGTTAACTCTGGTCCCCAAAAATATTTTAGTTTGCAGCCATCCTTTATCATATGAAGTTGCACCCGTTGGTAGGTGCCTTTAGAATAAAAGCCTCCCATGGCAGATGCTGCCTCAACAAATAGAGGTGTCTGCACTGTCACTAGCGGAGGTGTGGATGGGTGCAGATGCACCTGGCCTAATCCACATCCTTGCTGCCACAGCCAGGAATCCACTGGTGCACAAGATGGGATGAACAATCAGCTTTTATGGCTTGCTTTATAGGTTAGTTTTATAGGTTGTGTGTCTACTCGCACCGTAGGTGGGAGCAGCTGAAATTTCACTGCTGTTCAGTGCATCACCAGTGCTGTTATGTTTAGCACAGAGAGCAGCAGCCTTGGGAGGGAAAGGGTTCCAGAAAAGGAATCAGCTCCCCTCAGAGGCTCTCCTGGCAACTTGGGTGTGTGCTCTGTGGGAAGAGGCACCATGGGAAGATGAGGAATTAAAATGCAGATCCTCATACCTGCTTCCATAACATCCTGGCAGCATTAGGATGATCTGCTTAGTGCTTTTCAACATGCACTGCTTCTTTTTTTATTTACTTCCTGACACACAGCAATGCTCTGGTTGAACACAAGGCACATAACAAATGGCAGTAGCTGCAGGGCAGCTTGAGTCCTCACAAGTGTAGTCCAGCAGAGCTTTCTTTAGCATGTTGACCATGATGTATCTATTGCAATAAATCTTCTGATTTGGACACAGCTTCGGGTGTTCTAAAAAGAAGATTGAAAAATGGAATTGACTTTTATTTACTTTTTTTTCTACAGACCTTTGTTTTTCTTCTAGTCTGAAAATAATCTGAAAAATTTAACAGCAGGTTAGTTTGGTTGTTTCAGGCAGAAGTGAAACCCTCATCTATAGGTGCCTAGCTTGAATTTTGATCTTGTGTTTCATGAGCTTTTACTTCTTACTTCATTAGCTTTTACTTCTTTACTTTATTAACTTTTACTACTTTATCCCTCAAATTCATGATGATGTTCTTACAATATATTTTCAAGACTTCAGATATTTGGTGTTGTTTTCATAGGGAATAAGTTGTCTTTGGACAGAGCCGTTACTTCATCAGCAAGGAACAGTATTTTTTTGTTTCATTCCATCTCCAGGCTTTTGTCTTCCTATTTGAAGCTGTGAAAAATTTGCTATATGATCTTCTGACATATTTCTGGGTAGTTCTTTTGCCTATGTTTTTTCTTTCCATATAAAGCACGTAAATCTTTGATCGCTGAAATAGTTTAAAGGAACCATTTAAAAAAAAAAACAACTTACACAGGTGTTTTGAGGGCATCGCCCCTACATGTTGTTTTAAATGGTGATACAAGTACAAAAGAGCCAAATTTGCAAAAAAAAAAAATAATTGTTCCCCAAATTCTGTGCTGATTTTGAAAACAGAATTTCATCTGCCAAGACTTTCAGGCCTGTTATCGAGGCATTGTGCAACATCACTGAATTTGGGGATGCCTGTTCATTCCTCACATTGAATTCAGAGTTAGTAAATCAAATGCAGTCCTCTGCCAGAAGCAGTTCATGTTTTTAAGATTCTTAGAACATGGAGAGTAACAAAATGGAAATGCACTGAGGTCATACCCAGGTCATCTTTCTGGATCATCATGTAAGCCTTTCCTTCATTAGGCCTCTGGATTGGTTTTTTGGGAGGGGAAGGGTGGAAATATGCCAGTAGGCTGCTAGAGGAATGATGGGCTTTTTCAGGGATTCTTTGCTTTTTCCTTATTAAAAATCAATAGAAGTATTTTTTCTGACAGTGAAAGCTGTATTGCAAAAAAACCCAGTGGATTCTTAAGCTATTGCTGAAGCAGTGAAGATGTGAAGCAGTTTAGATTTTGTCTGCATTTGGATTTTTCATTGTTTCTGTTGAAAATTTTGTGGCTTTAATAAATCTAAGCTAAGCATGCTCTGTTTTGTTACGCCTTTAGACAAATGTGCTGCTCTTTCTGTTAAAAATCTGGTTTGTCTTCATATAATTGTAAGTTTGCTTCCTTCTTGCTGGGCTGAATGATCAGGCAAATCAAAAAAAAGTCAGAATAAAAAGCTGTAGAGAGCTTGCTTCAAGAAAAATAGAAAAGGTCATAAACCAAATAATGATTAAATGGTTATCCTGGCAAAGCCATAGTAGAAAATCTCAAATGTATTTCTGAAGCTAGGTAGCATTGAATTGGCTCATGTAAAAGATTCTATTTCCCCTGTCAAGGAGCTGCAAAGTTTTTTGGGTTTTTTTTTTTGAATAATGTTGAGTCTTTTGAAATGTTTTTTTTCAAGGAGTTAAAAGGTATAGAAAGTCTGTTTAAACATACTGGATATCTCTTAATAAAATTCATGACCTGAATTCTTTTATTAATTTTAAATTTAGTTAAACAATGTATGACAGGAATAGTCATCTGCTCTAAGTCTTTTTGCAGTCTTAGAACAGTAGTAGGAGTTTTAATAAAAATTGGTTTGTGGAGTTGCCCCCTCGCTTTGGAAAGGCACATGTTAAACAAGCATATTCCTTTACTAAAAAACTATGCTAATTTGGTAGTACACCACACTGAGTTGAATAGGAATGACAGCTTCTAAGACAGCCTTTAATTTGGTATTCAAAACCAAAATCGTAAACTTGGGTTTTGTTTGGTAGCTTCTCAGAACAGGCAGGATATACAGTAGCATTTTTTGAAGATGCTAATGACTTGAGAGAGGAGATGGAAGTCAGGCATACATTTTAATTATGGGGGAGGGGTTGCAATAGCAAAAATGGTTTGGATTTTTTTTTTTCACTGCAGAGATTTTAAGGGAATGAGACAGGGAAAAACAGACTGAAGATAGTTGCCTTCATTTGGCAGGGGTGTTTAATAAAAGCAGAACTTGTGGTTGTAAAGTGTGCTTATTAAATTCTTCATTTACACTACCTAATTAATTCTAGCATTTTAAATTAACAGTGAAACTGGTCCCTGCTGTACCGTTTCATAGCTACAGCATATTTCGTCCAACAACCCAGTTGTTCAGGTTTAATCAGCTGCGCTCAAAAAATGAGAAGGAACTTGGGTTTAAAAAAAAAAAGCTAAGTGGCATAAACATTTTAGAGCAGCTTTAGATGAGAGGAGGTGACTTCAGGGAGGAAATCTATGGCTTCAGATGGAAGTGAGGGAGGCTCAGCACTAACCAGAGATGCTAAGCTAGAGAGTGTTGCAGATGCTGTTTATTTCTTATTTTGTCTGAAGAAAACCAGTGACAAATATCTTCATCGCTTGAGGGAGAGGGCTTGAATTCATGAGAATTTTCAGAGAAGAAATGCTGAACTTGTTTTGTCCTGTGTTGGCAAACAAAAGATCCAGTCAGTGTGGTGTCTGTCAGACACTGTAAGTGCTGCTGGCCCACTGAGTTGTCCTTGTTGACATCGTTTGTGTGTGGGAGAAGTTGATGTTTGTTTATTAATTTTTTAATTCATTTGGTAGCTTTTAAGATTCCTTTTTTGTTTTGTTTTGTTTCTCTGTAACTTACCCAGGAACTTAGATCTTTGAATCTTCAGATGATTGGTATCCAAGAATCTTTGGCTTGCAAATCTTTCACGTCTTGAAATGATCCAGGAACACAGTAAAGCAGAATATTTATTGATGCAAGATTTCTGTGCATCTCTTAAGTTATGGCAGGGTTTGCATAATTCTGCTGTGTGGTACAATTTGATGTTCTTTGCATGTATAATCAGGAACTTTGTTGATCCTCTGCCCAGAATGTAACTCTGTTGCTTTTGGTTTTATTTAATTGTTCCTTTCTGAGTTTGCAATTCCTTTAAGATTATGTACAAAGACTGAAGTTTTTCACTTTGGTTTCAGGTATTTATAACAGTACTGATGCAGGCTTATATTAAAACTGCAGTTCAGAAATAATTGTGACATTGTAAGTATAATTTAAATATCAATGAGTGAGAAGGAGAGAAAGAAATACTCACTGCTTTACCTGTAGTCTTCTCTAGAAGTCATGGATTGTTCACTCCTTACTCCTGGGGTGTTCAAGCATAGAATCCAAGAACCAAAACCTACTAAAATGGCAGAATCGGAAATCATGCAGCATTATGAGAGCACAGGAAGGTATTTTTCATATGAGGAGTGTGCAGTGCTCATTCTTCTGTGGAAACCAGTAAATTGTTGACCTGGGAAGGCTGTTCTGCTCCTTCAGTCCAGAAGTTTGTCTGCCCTGAGCTGAGTTGGTATCATGTGCCCTCTAGAAAAAAATACTCTTTTCCAACTTCCCTGTAAAATGCAAAGCCCATACTGAAAAGGTGCTGCTGTAAAAAACAGAGACCCAGATTTTATTTAACCAAGTGTGTTCAGCAAGTGATGGGGAACTAGTGTGTTTCTATCAAGAATATGCTGTTCAAAGCTGCAAGTTCGCTGAAATTTGGAGCTTAATTTAGCAGCCTTAATTTCAGCATCTGGATTTGGTGACTGCTTTGAAAGCAAGGGATGGAGAGGAGGTCTGTATCCTCAGGAGCAGAATCCATTGATTGCGCATTATTGATGCCCAGAGGGGCAGGAGAGCAGGCAGGCAGGAATGGTTATGTTCTCCAGGAGGGAAGCTCTGGGGTCTAATGGCAGATGTGCAGTAGCAGGGAAACACTCCCTAAGCTTTCCCTGGTAAGAGACCACCCAGTACTGGCCCAGTGTTTGCAGCAGCCAAGTTTTATGTATTTTAATTGGAGGTTTTGAAGCATGATAGAGTAGATAACCAGGAGGTCCCTGTGGGTCCATCTGGGTTGGAGTCAAAGGAGGACTCTGGAATCTTAACATAATGTAAAGACACAAAGCAAAAGTGGGACTAATGGCTAAATTTAATTATAGGGAACAGGCCTTTGGTAATGCAGTTCAGGACAATAGGTAATCATTGCATGGTTATGTCTGCAGGTGAAACACTTAGGCTGGAAATTGCAGAGATATTAGTAAAATTGTGCTGCTTTGTCAAAGGGAAGAAAAGATTTATTTTTATTTAAGGGAAATAGTTCACAGCTATTTATGCTTAGAAGCTGCAGATAGAACATGTATTCACTGAAAAATTCACATACAAAGGCTGGTGATGTTTCATCTATCTTTTCTTTCTGAATTTTGTAAAAAAATTGTGCCCAAAGTTCCTGTGGAAAGAAAAAAAAAAGATCTCTGTGCAGATAAATATAGTTTACAGTGAAATCCAGCATTAGGGTACCTGATCTGAGACGACTGAAAGTGTAATGTGAGCATAAACTACTTCTGCATTTGATGTCCAATTCAATGATTGTGCTTTGGAAGTGCCTTCCATTTTGAGATACTACTGGTTCCAGCAGTTTTCTCCACTTAAAATACATTAAACAGATAGGATTATAGAATGCAGGGATTATGTTAGATAAGACTTATAAACTCTTTAGAAAGTATGTAAACACTCATGCCTCATGGCATAAGCCCACCTAATAACAGGGTTTAGGAGAAAAATACCTTGTAGAGGTAGTTTATTCCCCTGTTGACTTGGAAGGGGGTTTTAGTAATTCTCTGTAAAGCAGTGGTAACTAGTCACTGATCTCTGGTCATTTATTTAGCAGATCTTGTTGCCTTGGACTGAGTGTTAGCAGCAATTTCATTGCTCTGGTAGGAGAGGAGAATTAATACAATCCTTCAGAACAGGGGAAAAATAAAAACCTTCTATACTGTGGTGTTCATCATAAATTGAATATATACTTCTAGCATTTGGCTCGATTGCATTTAAAAGCCATATTTAGTTGTGCCCCTCAAATTGACTGTATAGAAAATCTCGGTAAGAAGCAGTGGAGTTGCTGCGTTTGACTTCCTTGAAAGCGAAAGGCTTGGTATTTGCTGAAATAGGAAAAGTATTTATACAGCAGAGTACTCAGCTAGGGTTCTTTTGTCTGAAAAAATAATACCAAATTAAGTGAATTGCCTTAGGTTTTTCAGGAAGTGACTGTACGTTGGCCTCACTGTATTTATTAGGTAAAGGAGACTTGTATGGAAGTTACTTCTTTGTGTTGAATGCATAGACAAATGCAGTGAGGAAAGAGTGGTTAGAGCAGTATTAGTGCAGCTGAAAGTCAAGTGCCCAGAGAAGCAGAAGTCTAAGATAATGTCATTTGGAACTGAAAAGAAAAAAGTCTTTCTGCTAATCAGATGGAATACAGACTGTGCTTTATTTTTTCGTTTTATGCAGAGAATGAAATATTAAAAGATACAGAAAACCAGACATGTTTCAGGGTCTTTTAAATTTGAAATCTAGAATTATTTTTAAAGGACTAAATATATGGCTCTGAATGTTATTAAAGACCTTTGATAAATTGATCTTAATTTCATAGCCTAGTTATTTTTACAGCTTATTTCCTGAAGTATATTCTGTTCTGGAGCAGAGATAAACGTAATTTCCATGTTGCGTGTCCTATTTTAAGGCCTGCAGATTCAAGACAATCCCCAAATATTGATTATTTTAATGAACATTTGCATTAAGTATCTGAACTTAGCACTGTGGAGGAGGAGACACAGAAATGGCAGCGGGTTTCTCGGTGCTGGATCTCTAAAATGTTTTTTGTGTGGTTTGATGTCTGTTCTGAACACTGAGGAAAATGGTCAAATTAGCATCCATCATTTTCTTTATCACTTCACTGCAGTCGCCTGGTGCAGACTCTGTGCCGGTGAACAAAAGAATTTTGATTTCTTGATTATTGGAAAAAAAGCAATTGAAATGAGTGTTGGGGCAAATAGGCAGAAAGCAAGCAGGCATGACCCTTGTGCTGCAAGAGAGCTTTCTAATTAACTTCACCAGTTTCAATCCTCAGCTGCTTCTGAAGTGTATTGAATGCCTCTAATGCACATTTAGAGTATTCTTCAGTTTTTGCTGCTTGGTTTGAGTAAATACCATCACCACCTTCCCATCAAGCCCACTGTGGAAGAATTACCAGTGTGATATTTTTTTTTCCTCAACAGCACAAGCTTGCCTACCCCTCTGAAATCATGACTTCCTGATAAAAGGTTACTTACGAGGCTTTCCAGTGTGTCTGCTGACCTCCTACCTTGAGCCTTTTTTCCATCCCTGGTATCCCCTGTGTGGAAGATAGCTGTCTACCAGGAACCAGCCAGCGAAATGGCTCTGGTGCAACCCTCTGTTGATGGCACTCCACCCTTCACTTCTAGTGCTTTCTCCTTTTTGGATCATTCTGCCCTCTCCTCAAGAAGCCCAGAACCTGTGCTTCAGCACTTGTGCACACCTGTTTCCCTCTGTAACTTTCTCTTTTCGTTCTTCTTAGCCCAAGGAGGAAGGGGAGGAATGTGAGTGCCAGGAAAGCTCTGGGAGACTGTCAGCCACTGGCAAGGCACTCCCAGCTGAGTCAGGGTCCTTTGGGGCAGCAGCAGACAGCACACCCAGGTACCTGTCAGGGCTCCAAGGCTGACTTCCCCAGCCTTTCTCCATTCCCTGCTGCTCAAGGAGTTCTGCCCTTCAGCCACACATAGGAGCAGCACAGCTGTACTGTGGCTGTCACCTCTGCCTGCCTCTGTCCCTGTGCTCTTGCTACACAACTTGTCCAGAAACGGAAGTGACCTGTGTAAAACCAGTTCAAGTGCTTTGGAAAGTGATCTGCCTCCCGCTCTCCTTTTTCACAAGGCTGATTTTCACCACCACTGCATTTGGAGTTTGTTCTTGACTTTCAGCTGGTGTTCAGTAAATTTGTGACCGAGGTTACTTGACCTGCCTCTGGTAGCTGATTCTCTGAATCAGTGAGCCAGGGAGTCCTTGCCCCTTCTGTCTTGCAGAGCTGATCTATCATCATTTGACTTCCCCCTAGCAAGCAGTTTTTCTCTACAGCCAAAAGAGTTCTTCCAAGGTGATCTTCACCTTGGCTTCTGGGAATGGTCGGTGTGAGACCTTCAGACCAGTACTGGGATCCACTGCTCCTAGGATTGTGAATGTCCTCAGCATTCCTGCTTCTCCTCTCTTTTCTGCTGCCTCAGTTTACGGGCAGTCCCTAAACTGATCAGTCGTCACTCAGGTTCCATCCCCTCAGAGTACATCCTTCAGATGTTTGCTTTTGGACTAACTGTGACTTGAGGAAAAACCCATTTACATGATCAAGCCAACCTCTTTTCTATCTATTTGTCAAATGAGATGCCATTTGTAGAGGGCAAAGTTCCTTTTGGGATATCTGCATGGAAGTCTTGCCTGGCCTTAAATTTTTTTTTTTTTCTTCTTTGCTCCCAGAAAACTTCAAAGATTCACTGCTTGGAGACTTAGGCCATAATTTTAAATTCACTTACAGTTAAAACTTCTAACTGCTAATTGTGCTGTTAAATGCAAAGATATATGGAGAGGGTGTTTCCTACACCCTTAACACTGCTCACCACCTCTTTTTTCCTCCTGCTTAAAAAAGCATAGTTTCCCTTGCTGCCTGAACTGGGAGTCCAGCAGCCTTTGTGTGCTGCTCTCTGGCAGTCCTGTGATCAGAGTCAGCACAGATAACCATCTCGGGAATCCGGGCTATTGGAAGTTGCTCTGATGCACAGTCTTTGCCAACAAATCTCTGGATTTCATCAGCATTCTCTTCATGTCCTGTGCTTCATTCCTGGGACAGTCATTGATAGGGTACTGCAGCCTCTGACTTTTCAAACCATTTGTGTTACAGCCTGAGTTTTGTTTGGGCTCTTCTGCATCTCTCTGTGTCAATTAAGACAGGTTTTGTTCAGATGCCAGGTTCCCATTTCTGATGCCACAATCTCGTGGTCACTCTCCACTCTGATTCCTGTGAAATTCTGGTTCTGTGAAAACAGGGAAAGAAAGTATTGTGGCCAGTCCATTTCTTTGGCTTTGCTCACTGGCTGTGCTTTGGCTGACTCACTGCTGCACATTGCTGGATGTAGCTGCCCTTCTCTGTTGATCCTGAGTAGGATCCATGACTGATTTTGCAGATGTTGCTGCTTGTCCCTGGTAGGAATTTCGGTGCAAGTTACTGACTTGCAGATGCTGCTGGAGACAGGATATTGAACCAGGCAGACCTCTGCTCTGACACAGTACTTCTGTTCTTATGACTCTCTCAGCATCTGTTTAAT
The DNA here is from genome assembly GCA_008694505.1 of Cyanoderma ruficeps. Taxonomy (NCBI): domain Eukaryota; kingdom Metazoa; phylum Chordata; class Aves; order Passeriformes; family Timaliidae; genus Cyanoderma; species Cyanoderma ruficeps. The sequence continues at coordinate 19,640,141 of VZDJ01001247.1, forward strand.
CAGTGGAATATATCAGCTTGAGGGGGGAAAAGACTGAAAACTTACTATTTTTATTCACAAGAGCCCAAACTGCCTTTTTTTTTCCAGTTAGATGGTTTTCAAGGGGTGTTGGAAAAGCAGATGGACAAAAAGCTGCGTCATGCTCACCTGCAAGCAAACAAATGGCAGCATTGCCCGTGTGATTAATTGTTGCTGCACTAGAGGGGCTGCTGTTCCTGCAGTATAAGCTCTAATCTCCCTGCTGCCCTAATGAGATTGTGCTCACACACATTTGGAGTCGCCTTAAGTTAGGTATCAACAGGCTTCCTTCCTCTTGCTGCAGAATTCTAGGACCCAAAAAATGAGGCTGCCTCCTCCTTCCCTGGGAAGTTGTTGGCTGGATGGAGGGGGTGTGTTGACTTTCCTTGCTGTGAGGATGGTAGGTAGGGCATGAGAAGATAGGACATGTAACAAGAAGTATTCTCCAGCAGTTCCTTTTTTAGACTCCTCTGTTCTCCTGCTTGCTGTATCTGTGTCATTTCTATTTACTAGTGCATATCTTTGCCCAGTTCTCTTATTTCTTTAAACATTTTCCTGCTCTCAAGCCACTTTGTCTTAACCAAAAAAAAAAAAAAAAAATAAAACCATAAACCCAGCCCCAAACATGAACAGCTTGGGAGCTTGACTGGTAACATATTTTTCCCTTATGCTTTCTGCTGCAGTGGAATAGCTGCTCTGGCACCTTCATTTTGGTTATTGGTAGTATTGTGGTACTTTGTATTGTAGGTGTTTTACCAAACTAGAAACAAAAGGAACAAGTTTGTTTAGCACCTACCTGTTTAATATTGGGAAAAGCCTTTTGTAAGAGTTGTGTATCACAGAAATTTCACTGGTTTTAGTGGTGGTCTGCCAACAATGGCATCAGTCAATGGTACATCCAGTGCCAGACATGTAGGTAATGTCATAAGGGAAGGTGTTAGCTGATACAGATGGAATCTGCCACCTTGAAAAGAACAGAATTTTTATGCTGGAGAGAATTTACTGAGGAGCATATTCATGCTAATATTCTCCTCAAAAAATTTACCAAGATTAAGTGATAGAACTAAGTAGTATGTGCACACAAAGTCATAATATTTTCTCAGTGAAATAGTTTTCATTACTCTTGTCACCTGCAGGTACCTAAAAGGAGTATTACAAACACTTGAAACCATACTTAAATTTCTGTTCTTGCTTTAAAATTCTTGGAAGTTCTGTCTTAGAGCTGAAACAAATTTGGGATGAGGCTCCCTGCAGTCTATATATCAGTGCATAGCAAAATTTTTATAGGCAGCATGTTTTGGAATATGATGAAGTAGCTTTACCTTTCTCAGCATCTTTCCAGATGCTGTGCAAAGTAATCTACGTAAATCTAACTACTGCAGATTAACCTTCTTAGCTGTCAGGTTGCAGCTTTTTATTTATGTTTCTGCTGATCAGATTAAAAATGCTGCAGTCACAAGTCGTGTTTTTAATATTAAATTTTGTATTCCGGTCTGTAATAAATTACTTTCCTCTGTGCATTGGAAAAAGTGGTTAGTAGAGCTCAGAGTTTAATTATTGGGCTGTTGATGAGACAGAACAGGTATTGAGAGTCATTGTTCCAAATTACTGTGAAATTTGTTAGTATTGTTGTGGCTTTTCTTTTTTTGTGTTTGACAAAGGCTGAGGTACAAAACCTTAAATGTTGCTGAATTAAATCATTTAATGACAAAATTACCAGGGCTTTTTGAATTTGCAGTCAAACAGGTTTCAGATATTGATGCTGCAGTGTAATATTATGTCCAACTTAATATTCTTGTTTTGCAAAACCTACTCTTGTTTTTCTCCAGTTTTATGTTCCTCTGCCATTTCCTTTAGACTGGAAGCATTACTGCCACCATTTCTATGTAGGATGATTCCAGGTTTGATGATGCACTGGCTTTTTCAGATCTTAGGCATGTCTTTCCCGTGTTCTCTGCTTGCTTCCTTCTTATTGACAGAGTATGTTCTTGGCCTTTTAATAAAAATCTCTAGCCTGTGAACTGAGATTTTTGTTGAGCCAGGACTCTTTCCACTCTGCAGGTCGCTGACACTTCATGAAAGTAGGAACCTTGGTCTGTGTGCAGGCTCTGTCCTGGTTCTGTCCTTCTGCCTTTCTTCTACCAGTCACTGCCATAATTTTCTAGTGGAGCTTCTCATGAGCTTTGACTCTGGGTGTCTGCCATTGCCCTTTTTCGTACAAGTTGGGTACGTTTTTTCCAACACTGTGTATGGGGTACAGTATGGGCTCACTGCAGTCTGAACTTACTGTGCCTTTGGTTGAAGCCTGACCAGTGAACAATCCTGCTGTTTCTTTTGGTTTGCCTTAAGCTTCTGGTCCATTGTTCAGTACTAAATTTTTTAGTTGCATTCTACTTTTATCTAAATTTCAGAAGTGCCAGCATTTGGGATGATGTGCAGGAGGGAAGATGATACATCCGCTGTAATGAAGCGTGTGCCTTTTCTGTGACCTGCTGGCTCATGCTCTTGGAGTGCCTTTTCTCTTTGGTTCCAGGCTGTGATTCTTTCTACCCTCTTGTAATTTCATCCTTTTTTTGAGTAACAATATTAAAAGTAGCACGCTTCTAATATTTCATCTCCAGTCATAGTCTTTACACATTAGAAATGTCTATAGGCTTTTGTATTTCCCTTTGGTCAAACTTCATCAAAGGGTAACATATTTTAGTGTTTTAGCACTGGACACTTCTAAGCTTGTACCTTAAGTTACTCTTGAGCCTTAGGTCTTATTTTTAAAATGTGGTGACTGCAGAAATTTGCCTTCATTTTATTGCCCTCTTTTTTTCTGGTACATACTTTCCTTGTTGGAGTTGTGTGAGCTTTCCCATTCTTTCTGTACTCCTTGTCCAGTGATGCTGTGTCCTTTCTCCCCACCTTTCTCCCCAGTGTGACATCCCCTATTTGGGATGAGAACTTCCCACAGCAGATTGCATGCTTAATATAATGCGGTGACTTCTTTCATTGCTTTTGCAGATTTTTTTTTTCCACACTGCTGATAACCATTTTTATATGCTGTTACATCTTTTAGGGGGTTTTTTTTCTGGTTTTATTAGTTTTCACTTTTTCTCACTGAATCTTGTTTTCACTTAGCCTGTTTGTTTCTAATGTCTGCATTCTTGTGTTTAAATGGTCTCTTCAGCATTGAATTTACTGTTCAGGATAGACAAGTCATGGCTGTTTCTTGTCCATTCATGCCCATCCCCAGAACACTGGATTTTTATAGTACAGTCCCTGTTCTGTTCTGGGACAAAGCGGGGAGGAGTGCAGCCTTGCTCTTCTTGGAACAGCTGCTAATTCAGAGGCTGTGTGCTCCTTGAAGGAAGGGGGAGGAGAAGATGAAAAGAAGGGAAGCAAGAGATGTCAACTGAGGGAAGAAAAATCCAAATATTTGTTCAGAAATGGAACTCACTTGTCTTGTGTATGTCAGGAGCAACAGCTTTTCAAAACCTACTTAATCAGTTGCTTGCAGTAGTATGAACACACCCATGCTGAAAATCCAGTTTTGCATTTAAAGAAACTTGATAAAAGCAAGCAAACAAAAAAGAAAAAGGAGGATAATGTATTCTACCGAGCATGAAATGTGTATGTTGTTTACAAGATATCTCTAGCCCAGCACGGCTCTCAATGGGCCAATGATAAGGTTCCAGTCTTAGACTAGGGGAGCTGCAGTTTTAGCTCCCTGCTTTAGTGACTGTGTTACTCTGTCCGAGTTCACCTTAGAAATTGTGATGCCTTTTGAGTTTTTCTTCATAACAGGGATAAAAGTGCTTTCCTCAGTGGTGTTTGGGAGGAAAGGTGCATTTCAGAGGTAAAATGCTTCCATGCTGTGGCCATGGGAACCACAGAAGACTCCAGCCAAGTCAGCAGCATCTGTCTCAAGCTGCCACTTAAGCTTTGCATGCAGATTAGTCCAAGTCCTCAAGCACAGCAGTGGCACAGCTGACTTGGTTGAACACTGTAGTCTGCAGGTAAGAGCAGAGCCTTGTTTCAGGTGAGATGCAGAACATCTGAAATGATAGAAGCCTTTAGGACAGTGTAAGGCACAATTTTCAAGAGCCAGGTGTGTCTTAACCTTGCTGGTGTGGTCAAGTATAAAATGGAGTAGTTGCATGGGTTTGGAAGTCCTCTTGAAGTTTCCGTGGGGGTAGGATTTTTGAAAGGATCTGGTGGTGCTGGGCAGCAGCAGGCTGTCCAAGTGTGCTCCTTCTGTGTTCTGAGTTGGATATATGGGGCCATTCTAAAGTGAAAATGATTACTGTAGCTAATTTTGAGAAATGACAGTTACTGTCAATTGGTATTTAATTTATATAAGAATTGCTACTGGTTCAGCATATCTGAAAATAAAGACATTAAATTACACCATCTTGCCTTAAGAGATGTCAGAAGAGGACTAAACTTGTGTAATCTCCTCTGGCTCTGCCTGGCAAAATCATGCTTTCTGACTCAAGGTGCTGTATGATTTCTTTCTATTGTGGGGAGCTTGCAGATGGGTTTGGGGAGTCTTGCTTTGATTTTGAGGTCACTGTGTCCAGGTCCTTGTGGTTCCCTTCCACTGACATGTGAAGGTCTAGGGCTTGCAGTTACCTCACCAGCAGTAATAATTTGGTTTAGCTACACTTATAGGATTTGTTTCACATTTTGGGCAACGCTTCTTTTTATTCCCCTTTTTATTTTTCTAGGCTTGTTGTCATGGTATCTGGCACTTCCCATTCAGATATTAAAATTGAGTGAGTGGTGTCTGTATGTCTGGTTCATTTTCCCTCTCTTATCCTCTCCCCGAGGGAGAGTTTTACGTGGGATGTAGCGCACTGTTTGCAAGGGCTTCCTTTGGGGGATTTTTTAATCACGTAGCAGCGTCTCTGTTGGGGAAGGCCTGGTATGAAGAAGCCCCTTCCACTTGGGTTGGAGTTTATTAAATCCTGTGTGCATAAGGCTCCCGTGGGACCTCATTGTGCAACTCGTGTCTCCCCTCGAGCTCCCCGAAAAAGGCCTCACTCCAGCATGAATGGGCTTTTATCTGAGTCTCTCTGGCATTAAGGCAGTGATAGGAATTTTCTCTGTGTGGATACCTGATGGGGAGGGCCATTGCACTTTGGATGTCAGGGCTCTGATGCTTGGGAGGAGAGTTTGCTTGAGGAGTCTTGTCCCATGTGAGGATCTTTGTGTCATTGTGTAGCCTTTGCAGGTGCTCTAGCTGTGGAACATAGAGGATTTCCCCCGGAGTGTTGGGAAAATCTTTACTTTTTTTTTGTGAAACTAGAGGCATGTTTCTTAGGAGATCTGTTGACAGTGCATTTCACTGTTAGTCTGCAACCTGGCTTTCCTCTCCAGTAGTATTTTAAGAAGGGTCTGCTGAACTCATGTAATGCTGATGGCTGTTTTTAACTGAGGACAAGTCATGCTTCTTAATTGTAGGTACATCGTAGCATCACATCATATCTGGGGCTCTGGGTTGGATTGTTTTTAAATACAGCTGACCCTTTCCTAACAGAGAATTGGGATCTTCTCAAAAGAACGAAGGATAATCCAAGTATAGTAATTTGATGGAAGGTTCTAAAACAAAGGTTGTACCCAGATGCCTTCCTGCAGAAGGCTAAAACCAAGTGATTTATCACTTGTGCTTGTCTGGGTTTTGCTTTGAGAGAGACTGTGCATTTTTCCCTAAATTTTTGCAAAAGTGAGAGTTAATTGAGAGTTAATAGGGGGAGAATGCTTTCTTGCTGCTCATGGACAACATGTATTAAATAAATCCCAGCTTGTACAAACATAAGGAAGTCTGTATTGTAAATAAGCTATAGACTAAATGGATGCTGGGCTAGAGCTGCACTAAGGCCAGAACAAGTTACCCTTCATAGATGGGTTGCAGTGAATTGTGACAGTGACAGCCTAGGCTTAATTGTTTGGTCCTAGGAGCACTGAGTGCAGAAGATGCTTCCCTCCTGGTTTGCTTCTCCTGAGACTGCAGTGTGCATTGCTGGGGTGACAGCAGGTGATTCTCCTTGGTAAAGAGGTGGAGGATGAATGAGACTGACATTACTGGTATAAAAAAGCGTCAGACAAGGAGCAGGTTTCGAACTGGTCTCATGATCAGATCTCATTTTCCCTTGATCTGAATTTTCTCTATAGCTTACCTCCTTTTTTTAGGTGAACAGCTCTGCTTGTTAGTGACTGTTGTGGAAACAACAAGAAGGAAAAAAAATGAAAGTCGTTTCACTTGACCCTCTTTGTACATTATGAATATATCATCTCAAGGGTATTTATGTAACCTTCTCCAAAAGCCTCTCCTTCATACAGCTTTTCATATGAGTTGCAGTCATTCCTTTTCATCCCAGGAATGTGTTTAAAGCACTTCTGAATTGGTTTGAAGGCTCACAGGGTGGTGTTCTGAAATGGACGTGCCAGCTGGAGCAGGGATTGCCTTAAATGTCAGAATTCTCTTCTGTTACTCTTGCTTAAAAGACAGAAAGCAATCTCCCTGCCAGCCACCCATAGATGCTGTTTATTACAAACATCTCAATCTTGAGAAACATTGGGTAAAGTGGAAGAGCATGTGCAGGTTTGCTTGGAAGAGCCACAGGTGGACAGCAAGTTGCATCGAGCTTTTGCTCTAGAGGGAAACCCACCCCATGACCAGTTTCTCCCCTAAATTTCACCAAGATTCGAACAGGCAAAAATGGATCTGGGCAGCTGCGGTGAATTCGTGGTGAGCATTATTTATCCTTTGGTCCCAAAGCCAGAGTGACTGAAGGCTGTTGCTGTCTGACGGCTCCTGCCTGGCTGATGCGAGAGGATCTGTCAGACGTGCCCTACTTGTGAAGGGAGGGATTGTGGCAGGGAACATCGGCGCTCGCGGTGCGGCTGTCGGGGGGCAGCTTTAATTAGGTTTTACATTTGGGCAGGGGACAACAAAACCACAATTTAAGGCGGTTGGGATCGCTGCCGTCCCATTCTGTGCTTGTTCTCATGGGTGACCGCTTATAGTGCGGACAACAGTCCTTCAGTATGATGTTACATTCCACAGTAATTAATTTCCAAATAAAAAGGATGTTTCTAACCTTTTTTTTTTTGCTTACTTGGTTGCAGGTGGGCAATTAAAATTTATACTAATCTCTAAGTTACTATTAGAGTAGTGTCCTACAATAGGAAGGCTTCAGACTCTCTGAGAAGGTAGTTTGCTTGTGCTTTGCTTGTGGCAATGATTGTTCTTCACAGAACCAGCAGGAACAGTGTAGTTGTAGAGCTTAAGAGTAGAAGAGGTTATAGAGCACTTAACACATCTTGCCAAAACGTTCTCTGGATTAATTTCTGCTTGAGCTAGAGCATAGCTTTCAGAAAAAAAAAAAATCAAGCGTTCAGAATTTCCAGTGGTAGAACTGACAAAATGGTTGGTAGGTACTTAAATTCATGTTACCTTCAAAGTCAAAAACACAGAGCAAATGGCTTCCGCAGGAAAACAGCATTTGCTGTACTCTTTCTAGTCTGGTTTCACTTGCCAGGCAGTGGGACTTGGGATACATAACTCCATGGGCAGACGTTAGGAAGAAAAAAAAAATAAATTTGTACTTCAGGTGAATAGTAGTGTAGTAGTGTTCAGATCCAGCTTCATAAAAATTACTGTCTCAAGTTTTTTGATCAGGTGGGCAGATTTGTCCTCTTTATCTCAACTGAAGGAGTTCTTGTGCTGTAGTCAATTCTCGTGGCCCCATCACCAAGGTGTCAGTGTCTTGCTTGGAGCACATGCACCAGGACTGGGCTGTTCCTCAGCAAAGCACAGGCAGATCAGAAGCAGCAATTTTTCTTTCCCTTTATGATTGTGTAACTTTTATGGCAGGAATAGTTTTAACTCGTGTCAGTGTGGCAGGCTTGATGTAGCCTGTGTCAGATTTTGATTTTGGCATTCCACAGTTAACATGGTTTGTCAGGATGTAATCTTTGTGCTGTGTAAATGTGTGTATTTGTGTTTTACTGAGGAACTTAAATTGCTTTGTACCTTCCCTCTGTCCTCTTTGTACTTATCCTTTTCTCCTCCTGTCTTTCTGCAGTCAATTTTGTCAAGCAAGGAGTTTGGGTTTTTTCCACTTACTGGTGGAAATAAACAATTTAGGGCCACGATCTGTTTCCTGAGACAGACCTGTAGGAAAGCATCTTTCTCGTAATTTCCTGTTCACAATTCCCAGTAAGAGATCTGTTGGCTTTTTTAATCCATTTAATGTGTGCTATTAATTTTGTTTTAGTCAATTAATAAGCAGTACCAAATTAAGTCCTTTAGAGAAGACCAAGTATATCAATGTTGATTTAATGGCATTCTTAAAATTTATAGGTCAGGCTTGTAATCTCATCAAGAAGGTTGTCAGTTTAGTTTGACAGCATCTATTTGCCATAGACTTAAATTGATTGACATTGATTTTATTTCCCCTCACTAATTCTTTATTATTAAAATCTAGTATTGAATGTTTTGTAATTTTGCCTTGCTTGGCATTAGACTGCTGGACCTGTAAGTACTTGGGCTATCCAGTCCTCCCTCTTTGAATTTCAGTGTAAACATTTTTCCTCCAGGCTCCTGGAATTTGTTGATCACAAAAGAGGGCCATTAACTCCCCTTTTTTTTTTTGTGAAGTCTGTTCTCTGTAAGTAATCCAGATCATTTCATTTAAACATACATAATTCAGCGTTCACCTGGGTTGCTAGTTATATCCTCACATCCTTCTTCAGGTGTACATAATGCCTGATGTCTCTGTACTGTTACTATTAGTATCTCCTGGTGAGTCAGAATGAGTGTTAAGGGATCTTTTTTACTGTAACCTAAAAGGAAATTATTTTGTTATTTCAACTTTTACTAGCCAGAGGGGTTTTCATGCCTTTTTAAAATCTGTTTTCTATGATATTTCTGTTTTACAGGGGTTTTTTTTCTCTGTGTTTTCCCTTTACCTCTTAATATAAATATGGAATTATCTAAAGCAGACTGGTTTACATAGGAAGTAAAGGAAGGTACAGGTCTTTGGCACTGCCTTTTTCACAATTGCAAGTTTTTGGATGTATGGATAAGTGATACAGGGTAAAGTGATTTTTTTTTCCTATCTTCTTTCTCATGGCTTGTTTTAAGCATAATTTTCAGCTCTGAAATGGAACTTTCTCAAATGCAAAACATATATATTACCGGCTTGGCTTTGCTTGTTTTGTTTTTTGGAGTTTTTTTAAAGACTGTCGAGTCCTTGATAACTTCTAACCCTGTTACTGCTCATTTTTAGACCTATTCCTTACCAGGTTCTGGGAGGTCCACTATACATTTTCTGCTGCTAGAGAAAGCATTTGCAAGGAGCAGTGGGAATAGCAAGATAACAAGGTGTTGTTTTAGGATCATCTAGAAATATCTCTTGCCTGACCTACTGAATCACAGCATGTGATGAGCTATTGGATTCCAAATCACAGAAAATATTTACTATTTACGGTGCTGTTCCTGGGAAGTGTAGCATGGGAATGAACTACAGTGTCTGTGTGGGATCCCACTGAGAGGTCCAGCTGCTTGCTTTGTGCTGCCAGATTGTGTCCAAAGAAGTGTTACCCTTTTGGAGTACATGCAGTAAGAGCACATGATGAAGAAAATAGGGAAGTTCATACTGTTTACTGTATTCTGGAACAAATCCTTTCCTTTCTTCACCTGTAACAGGTTTTAGTTCTTTCATATCTAGAGTCTGTTTTGTGTGACATACAGTACATTGCTCCTGAGAGGAATTTGAAACTCATGTTTTTAGCTGCATGTATAAAATTTTTTTGGCTTTTTAACTGTAAATGTTTAGCACAGTGAAACTTTGATGTTTGCCACAGTCATCATAAAGCCATCATAAAGCTTTTCACAGACAAAAATCTAATCTGAGTTTTTCTTTTCAATTTTTTGAGACTGGGGTGTTTATGTCAATCTTCAAACACATAATAATATTTAGGAGAGCTGTTTGAAAATACAAAATAACCAAGGAAAATACACCCCTGAACTGGAAAGCTCTTGGTGGGAAGGTTTTCTCCCTTCAGCTTCACTGGTACAGTGAGGTGTATGCCAGGAAGCAGCAGAAGGAATTTGCTGATGGAAACGACTGCACTGAGATTTCAATGGGATGTGAAGGGTGTGGAGTTTGAGTGTTTTTAAGATAAAAGGGATATTCATTGAACTAACAGAAATTCAGTGCTGAAAATTCTGAGCATTCACTATTTCTTGTGAGAGTACAGTACAGCTAATATAGCAATCAGTGGGATATGAATTCATAACCAAATGCTTCTGAGTAACAGGCCTGCAATCCCGTTACAGATTTCATATATTTCTTGATGTTCAGGAGTATATACACTAACAAGAAGAAATCGTGTTTCTGCAGGCCTTTATTTGAAAGAAAAATGGTATGGCAGTGTAATAGTTTTCATTAAGCCAGGTTCTACAGTCCTGCATGCAGGCAAGACTAGCTTTATTTGTTTTGGTATTTGTTATCCTTCACCTAGGAGAAAATATATTTATCCATTGCCAGTTGGTAGTGAAAATGAGAAATGATGGTATCTAAATAACTTGAATGTTACTGGGGATGCAGAAAAAAGGTTCTGTGTAATTGTGAGCTCATTCTTTTCTTGTATTGCCATTTATTTCCCTTTCCTACTGCTAGTGCTGTCTGTGGGTTTGCTGTCCATGGTCTCTCTTGTGCAAGTACTTACAGAAGTGAGACTGTTTCTTTGGGAGATTGTTGAAGAACAGTGTATACATTGTGGAGGTTGGTCAGTCCCTGTGCCTTGAGAATAGCAGTGGCTGGACATGGAAGCCCAGGATCAGGCACTGGACATAAATCCCAACCTCACAGCAGCTGCTCTGATCCCTGAGTCTCCTTCGCCCCATAAAAAGATTTGTTTCCTAGAAAATGGCTTTCCTTTCCTTAGGATTGTTTAGGATTAAATGTATCAAAGATTTGATATGTTCAGAGGCACAGGGGTTGGGGATATATAAAATACCCCAGGTAGGCAAGCAGAGGAAGGCATAGCAGGGAAAGCATCTTTACAGTATTTCTGCTCCGGGCTTTGTGCTCAGCCAGACTTCAGGTCATTTTTGGTTAATGTCATGTAACTTGGGTAAGAATATTTTTGTTGAGATTAGTTCAGCTCTCCAGGAAGACTGAGTATGTTTTTATACTTTTTTCTAAAGTTAAATCGATGGGATGGAATTTCTCCCTGGCTGTATTGTATGTTAAAACGGCCATTTCTTATCCTTACGCCTGCATGTGGGCATTTCAGGCATGAACTGCAGTGTTTCCATGGATTTTTTAAAGTCTTCCATTGCATAGTTAGCAGCTTTTAGGGCTTTGATCTGATTTCGTAAGACAGAAGCGCTCCCTGTATTTGTGTTACAGCAAACGCTGTATTTTTGGTGGCGTCTGACTTTGAGAAACACACAGATGCTTTTTTGTAGTCCAGGAGACAAAGAAACAAAGCTTTGTGCTGGGAGGCAGGATCTGTGCCTCCAGGGGACATCAAGGCACTTGGTGTGCAGCTGCCTTCCCAACCTCCCCTTCCTCCTGGTGAGCAGGAGCTGGGTTGCTGCTCGCTGTTCCCGTGGATAGAGACCTCCACAAATGCTGCTCCTCTCCTCGGGAGGGATTTTCACATGTTTCCTTTCTTGTGCCTGGGAGTAGGAGCATTTTGATCCCCTGCACATCAGTGCTGAGAGACAGGTGGATTTCTGGCTTGCTGTGCTCCAGATACACAGAACGGTGTATGAGAAGGGAGCGTGGTTGGAATACACAACCATTCAACTATGCCTGCTTGAGCTTCACTGATTCTTGAACTGTGATTATCTGTGTGCATTTCTAAGTTTGTGGGCCTTAACAAAAAAAAAAAAACCCAAAAAAACAACAACAACAAAAAGAAGCTGTGTTTTCCAAACATGCTAAATAAGATGCCAGATAAGTTCAGTAGGATGCTCGAAGGAAGGGATCTGGAAGCGGCTGTCTGTCATGTTGCGTTAATAAAATAGGTGCTGCAAAGCTGATAACTTGGGAATTGGGAAAAGATCCCTGTGGAGTGGATTCTCCCAGCCCTGTGCCGTGTCCATGATGCCTGCAGTGCCGACAGCACGGCCTCCCCAGCCCCGTGTCACTTTCCCCAGTTATTAACCGGGTCTGTTTCTGCTGCAAACACAGCACGGGTCTCGCTGCCGAAGCAGGAGCTGGTGAAACGCTTTTGGCTGCTGAAGTGGGCTCCTGCCATCCCGTGCACAGCAGCAGTTGTTGCACTGTTTGGGTTTGCTGTCATCTCAAATACTTAGAGGGGAGCTTTTAACACCATCCCTCACCCATTGCAATTTGGGCTGTCCCTTCTCCTTTTTACCGGCTGCTCACTGAGCAGTAAAATGAGATGTAAAGATGGTTTTCTGTTCCTCTGCTCCTTCAAGGTTAGTGTAAAAATGCAGTTTCCTAATTTTGTGGTTTAAATGCTTCAAGACTTGGTTATAAACAGCAGCAGAATTATATATGTGTGTGTTTATTTAATTTGAAGAGGTGGCCTTGTTAGTGCGGGTCAGCCAGTTATATTTGTTTGGAGCTCAGCACAAAACTATTACACAATTCTGTTGCTGTCAAGCCTCATATATGCTTTTCAGTAAACTCCTGGGGAAGGCAGGGTGAGGAGTTGCTGCTTCTCGTTCTTACAGAAGGATCTTCAGAGCAGCAATTTAAAGTTGTGATGGCTCCCCCTGTATTAAGGAGATAAAGAAATGGTGAAAAACAGCATAGAGACTGTAAGGGAAAGCAGGGATGAAATGAACAGTGTAAGAAAATTGTGCTTCCACTCTTGGAAGTTGTTCCTGTGCTGAAAAATACTGAGTCTTTTTTTTCTTTATTTCTTGTGTTTCAACAGGGCAGAGTTTAGGGTATGGATTCGTTAACTACATTGATCCAAAGGATGCAGAGAAAGCCATTAACACTTTAAATGGACTCAGACTCCAGACCAAAACCATAAAGGTAAGACAATGTAAAATGCCTTTTGCTCAATTCAGGAAGGGGAGAAAGTAGTTGGAACTGTTTCTAGCAATTTCACCACTATTTTATTCTCCATTGTAAGGGGGTTAATGAGCTCTTCCTTGGAACAATGAGCAGACACGCAGAAGATGAAATCTCTCTTCTCCGAAATTGCTGCTATTGTTATGGGGTGGGGGAAGTAGCAGGAAACTCTTTAAAGTATGACAGTGAGGCTTAAATGTAGAATGAAACAGCCAGAGTGAATGCCATTACCCATAAACAGGTGAAGTACGTGATGGTGTATTAAGTTATGTTTCCTTACGTTTTAATGGGAAATACTTTGTCACGGAGTTCTCTTTTAGTGACGCTCCTGTCATTATTGGGTCTTCAAAGCATGTTTCTCACAAGTCAGAATATGTCATTCTCCAAAAAAAATTTTTTCTCAATTTCCACATCCTTAATTTGATTTATTCTTTAAAAAGCTGGAGGCTTCCCACTGAAGTCTCTTATTTCATTGTTTGTAATAGGCCATTAGTTATTCAATGACCTTCTTTAGTGGTCTCACAAGAAAAGCAAGCTTCTACACTGTCACAGTTTTTGCTGCATGGCTGATAAAGCTGTTCTGAAACAGCTTACAGAAGATTTCCACATCCCAAATTCTGACAAATAATACAGCTTAAGGGATGCGAATCAAAAAATTGAAGGGGAACAAACAGCAGATCAGATTCAAATTATCTGAAACTGCTTTGATCGTTTTTTTGAATGCTGGCTTTTGATTTGCACCATTTTCTTAATTTTTTCTCTGTAGTTAATTTGTATTTCAAAGCTAAAAATGTTAATACAAAAATAGAATTTTTACTGTATTGAATATTGGTACAAGTAATGTCAGTGGTGTTGTATCTTGCAAAAAACATACAATGTAATCTGGCCGGTACTGTAGATTTTGGCATTCTGGCTGTGGTTTGGACAAAGTGGTATTCCCTGAAGCAAAAATATTTCTTGGGTTCTGGTGTATTTCTAAGGATTGTTTCCAGCAAGTTTTTCCCCTGATCTATTTGATCAGTGAAGAGCAGAAGTGCTGAGCTGAGGGTTATGAAAGTGGTGGAGCAGCTGCACAGATTTCATAGAAAAAGCTGCTTCCAAACCTCCCTCAGACCATCCAGATTCCATCCCAGAGATAGGTATGTGGGCCATACATCAAAATGCTCACAGCATGGTTTTGTAGAGTTAATGGAAACACTTACAGGAATATGTAAGGCAAGGCAGCAAAATCTACCATCTTATCAACTGCTGCAGGTGGAAATGCAGGCTTGGACTCAGCAGTTTCCACTTACAGTGAAAAGTTGCTGTCCAAATTGCTTTTAAAGGCACATTATTGGGGGAAAAAATATTTTGAAAATACTTATTAAAAACTCAGTACTTGAAAAATCTAGATCAATTTTTCATGCATGCAGTACATGTATATTCTGAACATTATTCAGCCTGAGGAAGGAACTGCATTTCTTGTCCCTAAGTACCTCTGTTGCTTTGCCTGTGTTTTTCTTTTTTGTGAAACAGAGCAATGCTATTGCATTCATAATATTTCAAGGTTACAGGAAACTTGTGCTGTAAAAGGCCTCCAGAAACTGCAACCCACACCAATTATTGTTATACATTTCTCACATGCAAAATTAAACCATTATGTCTTTCTTTATCATCTGTAGTAAGACTTTTGCTATCTGGGAACTTCCTGTGCAAAAATCTTATTTGTGGTATTTTTTTTTAATTCAGTATAAATTTTAGAAAGTCAGTGATTTGTTTGTTTGGGGGTTTTTGTGTTTATTAATAGCTCATAGATTGTGGCGTAGAATAAAAGACCTTTGGAGGCGCTCTTGAAAGCTGTTAAAATTTAATAATAAGCAAAGATATTGATCTAATCCACATGCACAGGAGCTGCATAAGTTCTTTCATAACTGGCATGAAGCATTAGGGTTTGGGGGTTTTTTAAAATAAGATAGGGTTTATGCAGTTGCCTAAAATCAAACAAAGGGAACCTTCTATCCCAACAGCCAAACTTTTGGCCACAGGGACATCTCATCAGCAGTTTCCAACCCAATTTTTCATTGCAGAATTGCATTACCTTACCTTTACCCCCTTGGGGTTTTTTT
Source organism: Cyanoderma ruficeps (assembly GCA_008694505.1). Lineage (NCBI taxonomy): Eukaryota > Metazoa > Chordata > Aves > Passeriformes > Timaliidae > Cyanoderma > Cyanoderma ruficeps. The sequence goes on from VZDJ01001247.1 coordinate 19,655,325, forward strand.
TGTATTTTTAATTATGTGTTACTTCTGGAAATCCTGGCAAATGGGGCCTTCTTTCCCTAGTACTGTGCAGTGGGGACGGAGGTTTCCCAGTGTTCATGCTGAGGGGTAGATCAGGTGTATTTAGTGCTGCCAGGGGCATTTGTGTTGCTGAGTCGTTGAGCTATCTTTGGTTTCCAAAGGATTTCAAGGTGGTGAGGAACAGGACTCGGCACTGCTGAACCTTCTCACTTGCCTGTTGCCTCCATGTGCTGCTTTCCAGCATCTCACTGTCATTCTTTGTACAGTTGAAGTACTTAAACTTGTGGAAATACTATATTTAATTATCAGATCCAATTACTTTAGCTACAGATGCCCTTTACAGTTACTAAAAATGCGCTGTTGGTGTGTTAAAAAAACCTCTCTCAAGAGAACATCTAGAAAGGAATTCGGTGGCATATAGTTTTGTAGGCTAAAAAATATTTAGTGGAATAACACTGAGCTGGAAAAGTACTGAAAGTTACTTTGTTCTTCTTCCTTCATGAATGTGGGTGGGTTTTTTGCCCCAGAATGAATCTGTAAATATCTTATTGATGGATGGGGCTGAACTTTGGCCCCTGTCCATCCATGTCTGTTGAGTAGTTGCAGTCCTGCAGGTAGAATTCCTCTGGCTGCCTTTTGGAAGCTGTTTTGATGGAAAGAAAGTTGAAATGAGTAAGCTGTGAAAGCCCTTTTACAGTGGCAAATTACTTCTGCTTGCCAAGGTCGCTGTGGTCCTGCTGGCAGTGTCCCATCTGTGTTGTGGGCTCTGCTGTTCTTTGGACCTAGACTGAACATGAGGTGGCTCTGGGGAGTTGTACTTGCACTCATTCTTTGACTCCACAAGGCTTAATTCCTGTTTAAAAATAATATATATATTTTATGCATGTGCCCCCAAATGCTGTCCTTTTCACTTCTGTAACATTTTTGTGGCAGCTTAATGTTCTCTCTCTCTCCTGATGCCTTGCAAAAAAACAGCCATGCAGTCACAGGAGGAACTGGCTTAATAGCAGGATCAGCAGAACAGCCAGGCACAGTTGTCTCTGATGTGTGGACTAAAATAACTGAAGAAATGTTCTTTTTATTCTGTCATTGTTATGATAAATAATCCCTTTTCACTCTAGCAGCTAAAATATTTATGTGCATTTTATTTAAGTCAATGATGCCCTTTCAAGTCAAAGTTGAGAGGTGACGATTTACAGAATATCTGTTCGGGAAAAGCATTGGGGGGAGTGTTGTGTTTGGTGGTAATAGGTTATGCACATTTTGTTCCTCCTCAACTGATCATAGTGCATATTTTATTTACGCCATTTCATAGCAGCAGCATCTTCCTGTGAGGGAGAAAAGCTTCACTTTATTTTTACAGCTAAAGCTTGACATAATTCTGCAAAACAGTTTAGAATGAGGGAAGAGACAGTGTGTGTTGAAATAAGTATATATTCCAGAAATTGAATCTATTTTTAGAAATTAAATTTGCCCATCCATAAAAGCATATGAAAGGTCACTGCTGCTGTTGAAGATTGCCTGGCAATTCAGTTGCATCAAATATCAGAAGGAAAATAAGATGTGTGATGCATGGGGTACAGATTGTTTAAACTGCTGCGTTGCCCTGAAAAAAGGACAGCGCCTGAAAGGATGCAAAGGAAATGTTTTACAATTTACTTGGGGATTCAGGTGACCTGGCTTCACTGGAACAAGGGCAGAACAGTTTTGAAAGGAAGTTTGAAATCTAAAAAGAGCCGCTGACCCCCTGAAGTGCAGTCTTGTGCACCCCTCTCTTCCTTTCTCTCTGTTGCCTGAGAAATAGGTTTGCTTCTTCCTTCCCTCACAGGAGCAGGTACATGCTGTGACACTGCTGGAGCCAAGGGAGATGTCCCCAGAGAGGGGAGAAGGAATCTGGGTTCTCTGAGCCCTTGTTAATGTCCAGTTTTTAAATCCATTATATCCATCCGATGGTGAAATACCAAACGGATAAGATGATTCCTCTGTGCTCAGAGGCTTTTTCTAGTTATTTTAATTTTCAGTTAAATTGAATAAATAGCATGGAATTCAGTATTTCTGCTTTACTCTGTTTTGATCAATAGGTCTGGATGATCCTAGTTTAAAATAGAGCAAATAAGGCTGTGGGAGAAAGTAATCCTGCTTTTTCTAAAATAAAGTAGTAACATTACTGCTGAAAGATCTTTCCCATTTATCTTGGTTTCTGTGGCATTTTTCAAAATGCCAGCTATTTCCACAAAACTCAGGCTCTAAATCTGTCCATGTTAATCCTTGTAATTGTCCACAAAACTACACACCATCCTGTCACTGTAGGGTAACCAAATAACAGCAGCCTCAGACTTCTCTGTCCCACAAAGTCATTTGTCAAAAAGATTGCCTTCCAGCCGTGCTCAGCAGAGGAGGGGGAATTGCAGCAGGGAGTACTGGGGAAGAGACCTGCATCTCCTGCACCCCATCCTACATTCCCTGGGAGGTGTAGGGGGAGCTCAATACAATTTGGGTGGCAGCCAGAAAGTGCTGGCAGTGATGGTAGCAGAGCTGTGGTGTTGGGTGCCCTTGGTGCAGTGCTCAGCCAAAACCTGGCGTTTTCCAACGTTGTTCTTCCATAGCCTCCCCAGGGCCACCGAGCCTGCTGGACACTGCCTGCAGCCCCCTGTCCCACTGAAGAAATGGGATGTGGGCAGGGCTGGGTGGTAAGGAGAGGGTGTACAGAGAGATCAGGGCAAGGCACAGGTGGAGTTTGGATGCTCTGCAAGGAGGAAATGGAAGGTTGGGGCGTTGGAGGATGCTGGGAGTAGCTGAGTATGTTAGACTGCAGCAAGGAGGGATTTGTATTTTTGAGTGTCTTGTGTGCAGTTGCACTGGACCTCCTTTTTTCCCTTTCCTGAAAATTCACATTACAGGCACAAACTGCAGATTTGGGAGGTAACTATTTTATAGCTCCTTCTAAAATTGTGGTACCTGCGTGTTCTCTTTCATGGTAGCTCAGTCAAAGAGGGGTCGTCTGCTGTGGCTGCTGCTCCCCAAGACAAGGGCTTGAACAAGAAACTTTAAAGATGCCACAGACCTGGAAAGCTTCAACTAAGTTTATTCCCCTTTTGCTCTTTAGGACCCTACTGTCAGTGTAACCCCTTGGACTTGGTAGTGCTTGTTAACAAACCCTCCTCTACTCCCTGTGCCTGCAATGATACTGGTGCTCAGAGAACCTTTCAGTGCTGCATTTGAAGGTTCAGCTTTGGTTCTGCTGCTTTCAGCGGGCACCAGAGTCTCTGCCTCTTAATTTCATCCATCTTCTCTTAATCGTGATTTCTCTTTTTTACTGCCTCAGTTTTGCCAATGAGTCCTTTTCATTCCACACAGCCAGAGCAATTATTTCTCTTACCCTTGCTCTTGATACAGCCAAGAGTGTTTCTAAGTTATTATCTATGGATGTCTTCCCTGAAATGATGGGATAGACCATTGTACCTGCAATTATAATTAATCTCTGTAAAATGGCATTGAATTGCTCAACAGTAAAGTGCATTGTCACTCCACTCCATCCCCCAGCCAAGGGCTTAGGGAAGAGAGAGGACAGAGCAGTCCAAGCATCAGATGTGAAAATATTCCAGATCCTGGTCTTCAGCCTCTGGACCAGAGGGCTTTTGGGTTTGCTTGTTCTGACAAAGCACAGAGCTTTCACAGGAGGGTGTCTCAAACCTGGTTTTGTACAAAATTAGGACACAGTTGAGGGTCTGGAAGTGGCTGTGGGGAAATGTCTCTTTCTGCCATAGCCTGTTTCCTGGTGCTAAGCAGCTTTTATTTCTAGTTCTGGATATGCATTAAACAAGTGGGACTGTGCTTTATTTACGTGTGTGAGACTTTTGAGAGGTTGTGTTAAAGCACTTCCAGTCTGTACCAGTGGGATAAGAGTCAGCCAAGTGAGGGAAGGGTTGCCCCCATTTCAAACTGGACTTCAGGCAGAAAAAAAGCCAAGTGACTCACCCCAAAAATTGTACAAGAGTGTCACAAAAGGACAAAGCAGACTTCTCTTTATTAAGGTCACCAAGAGGTCTGGTATTTTTGAACGTTACACAAACTTTTTGAAAGCTGCCCAGGGAGTCACTTAACACTGCCTGCACCTTAGCTGCTTGCGGCTGAGAGGTGTCCCAGGGACTGCAGGTGCCCTGGGCTTGGTGGCTTGGTGGTCCTTGGGTGCCTGTGCTGCACCCTGATTTAAGGCTCCTGTGTGGTTTCCCATTCCCCAGGTGAGGAATGGTAGATGCAGGGCAAGACACATCTCGGGGAGGGTTGGTATCTGCAAGATGAGCTGTTTGGTTGCTGCTCACATGTGCCTAGGGCAGGGTGGCTCTGCTGGCAGAACATATCATTCCAGGAAAGGATGCTGCAGTTCCTCTTAGTGCAGACCAGAGTTAAATTTTACAAGGAGGTTTCTAGAAATGGACTTTGATTTTTGAGAAGTCCAGGATTAGCACAGGAGCTGGAGGCTTCTCTTACAGGGAGCAGCAGCAAAGTGGTTAAGTGTCAGTGTTCAAATGGCTGCTGTTGCTCGTTCCATAAGACAAATGGGATGCGTTCATGCCTCTGGGTGCCTTTGCCGTGGGCTCTGGCTCGGAAAGGCCAGACCACTTCAATTTATGTTCTGAAGAGACTCGAGGTTAGTAATTCTTCAAAAAGTTTTCTATATCGGAAAACAGGTAGGAAATCAATAGGGAAGATAATTACTTGAACTTGGAGATATTTTCTGTGCACCAGAACAAAAATGTGCTTTGCCATTGAAGATATGAAATGCTGGACCTTCTGATGCTGCAGTGGTGTTGGGAGACAGTGGTGCAGCCTCTGGAGATGGCTGTTTATTATGAAGAGAAGCCTTTACACAGGCTAATGCTCAATGTCAGATGAGAGATGTCCTATTAAATGTTTTTCATAGTTATTATATATGTATTTATAGAAACTAACATCTGAGGCCAGCAAGCCATAAAATGAATTGTACAATACTTTATTATCTTCCTTGCAAATTTGACCACTGAGCTCCTAAATGATCTTATGCAGTGAAATCCAACACCATGGTTCGACCTTCAACCGTTGTAGGAGAGGACTAACATTTAAATGCTGGGAAATGCCTGGGTCAAACAGTAGTTTGGTGTTCTCCAGCTCATTATTTGAATTCTTTGTGGTGCCTAGGATTCCATGCTCTTTTCTTTTTCAACGCTCTGTTCCAGCACAGGGTGCTAACACTGCCGTGAGCAAAGGAAGGGGGAAAAAAAATCATTTTTAAATGCGAATATAAAGAATTAATGCAGCGTCCTCACCCAGCGCTTTGCAGTTTGCAGTGATAAAATGGGAGCTGGATTTTGCTCCCATTTTAACTCGCACAGCATAAGGAGCTTCTGGTGCGATGGAGGGTCAGGGTGGGCGATTTCTTCCTTTGATAGCTCTCACACGGGAAGACATCCCGTCCTCAGCACTAACTGAATAATAGCTTGAAAGCAGGATGGCACACTCTAACCGATCGATTTGTCATTGGCTGACCTCAGAGGGAAGATGAAAAAGATTCAAAAGCAGATAAATAATTGACATTACTAGCCTTGAGTCCATTCAGCTCCGCAACCTTTTCTCCTTGATATTAAAGACGGCTGAGTTGCTTCTGGCAGCTTCTTTCTTTGGCTCAGGCTCCCCTGCAGCCTGAATGTTTGATTGCGGGTGGAAATAAAAACTAGACCTGAGCAGCCATAGGTGTTCACATGTGCTGAGAGTGGAGGGTTGGGAGTGTGAGCAGCCTCTCCTTCCTCTGCCTGCCTGCAAGGCCCACGAGAGCAGAGAGCCTTCTGTAAGTAGAAGTGTGTGTATATATATATATATAAAAAATGTCAGGCATTCATTGCTCTGGGAAGTGGTGTTTTTTGCATATCCCAGTACTTTTCATCCTCCCCATAACGTGGCATTTGGTTAATGAATGTGCCAGAGTGAGAAACCCAAAGGAAACCCCTGGCTGTTTTCCCAGGAACTTTATTCATTTTGCTGTTTCCAGGTTTGAGGAATAGGTAAGATCCCTACTCTCACTCCAGAGAGGCTCTTAAATGTTTTTTAAACGTTTAAGATGTTTAAAATGTTTAACTGCATTCCTAAAGTATGTTAAACTGTAGGTGCCTGAACTCTTACAGTACCATCTCAAGGTGAGGCATTTGCAGAGTGGGGAGGGAGACACTGCTTTTCCAAATGGCCCAGCACCAAACCAAGCTGTAGGTGAAAGCACCATGTGGTTACCCCTGGTGTCCCCCAGGGCCTGGGCTGAGCTTTGTTACATAAAAGCCAAGTGGTGCCATCCATGTGTGTTCTGGTCCTGGATGCATCGGAGGGGTGTTCAGGAGCAGCAGGGAAGCGATGGAATGCTGCATGCCATCAGGAGCTCATGGGCTGTGGCACAAAATAATTCCTACCCCAAAATCCTTCTTCCTTTCAGTACCTGAAGGTTTCTCAGCTCCTCATGTCTGCTTTGAGCCTTTGTGCTGTGTGCCTGAGCTTGCCTCGATTGATGCAAATGTTTTATCTAACCTCTATTCCATATTTTTTACCCTGAATTTTCCACTTCCTCTCTCCAGCCTTCTCTGTAAATGTTAGATTTAAAAGGTTATGGACAAACATGTAAGTTATAAAGAAATTGCCAAAAACCTTAAAATATAGAATCTTTATAGAGTTTGTCTGCTATTATGCAGAGAAGATTGTGGAAGCAAATATTAGTCATTAACATAATTTTCTGTGTTGAGTCAACATCTATTTTTAGGTGTGGAGCGCATAAAGACAGCTCTTTGACACATAAAACACACAGACATGCATTTGACATCATCTGTGTTCAGGCTGAGGCTTGAGAAGAGGGAAAGACAATTGCCAAATGTATTGTATTTGTAATGGGAACCCCCCCACCTCCTTTCTAGACACATTTTAAGACATAATGCAGGAGAGTACTGATCTGTTTATATTGAAATAAATCAAAATGAAGTGCAGAATATTCTGCTTGGGTTCCAGTTCAGATGTGCTGCAAAGTAATTCATGATCTGTGCTGAATATTTGCCATTAGGCTTTATCCAGGAAGTGTTTTTATGATGTTAAATATGTTTATTCTAAATGTATATATTATTTTAAAAGTGCAGAAGGCTTTTTATGCACCTGTTATAATTATAAATCTGATTCATAGGTAGAAGAGCAGTTAAGAGGCTTGAATTAGTAATTTTCCAACAGCACACATGCAGTGCCACAGCTAGATTTTCTTGTTTGCTTGGTCATAATATTTTATGGTCTGGTTCTGGGCTTTATAATGCAAGAGAACTTCTTGTGATAAATTGCAGATCCGACAATGAGTGTCAGTCTACTGCTCCCTGAGCAGATGTTCATTTAGTCTAATTTCACCAGTACTTTACTGTTCATCCAGAACAGATCTTGCCAGCTCAGGATGCAAACACAAAGAGAGAGAGCACAAAAGATCATTCTGCAAATAACCTGATCGGTTTCAGACACTTGGAGAGGAACAAGAAAAGCATGCAGGAACTTCAGCATGCAGGGTTGGCTACGGCAAATCATCCACACACACCCACACCCAGGGGGGCAAATTCACAAAGCCATGCGTGGGAAGTTGCACATTAATCCACCTCTGAACAATAGTTACTCTATCACTGCACTTCAAGAACCCTTGTGTCTGTTTTAAGGTCTCTTCCCTTGTTCCTCCAGCCTTTCCTGGCTCTGCTGGTTTCACAGAACAGGTCCTGTCTGAACTGCAGGGTTATGTCTTGTGAAAGAACAGAACATTACCTGTCCAAAATGCCAAGGGTGGCTGTAGCTCACTAACACTCCTCTCCTTTTCTCTCCCTAGGTGTCATATGCCCGTCCAAGTTCAGCATCCATCCGGGATGCCAACTTGTATGTCAGCGGCCTTCCCAAAACCATGACCCAGAAAGAATTAGAGCAGTTATTCTCACAATATGGGCGCATCATCACCTCACGGATTCTGGTTGATCAAGTCACAGGTTAAAAGAAAACTTTATTTCACCTAATACATGCACGTTTTTCTGGCAGTGGCAAAAGTGCAAATGTCTGCAGCTGGGTTTTTTTGACTGTTAGTGTAAAATGCAATACCTGTCTCCTTACAAGCATAACTGGAGATATAAATGCTGCTCCTTTAATGAGGAGCTATCAAAATACAGAATATTGTTTACTTAAAATCATTGTTGAATACGGTAGGGGCTGATTTTGCAGATTACAGATTGGGAAGAGGATTTTTCTTTACAGGACTTTTCTTAATTTGCAAACCACCTATTGTGTGAAGTCATATCCAACATTCAGTTTATGTTCGTTACACAGATGAGGCTGTTCCTACAAATATTTATCTCTTCACGTGTTTTTACTTCCCAGGGGTTTCTCGAGGTGTGGGATTTATCCGTTTTGATAAGAGAATAGAGGCAGAAGAAGCCATAAAGGGACTAAATGGCCAGAAGCCTAGTGGTGCTACAGAACCAATTACTGTGAAGTTTGCCAATAACCCCAGCCAGAAAACAAGCCAGGCACTCCTTTCACAGCTGTATCAGTCTCCCAACAGACGCTACCCTGGACCACTTCACCACCAGGCTCAGAGATTCAGGTAATTACCTGGAAAAGAACTGAAGTTCCACCAGCGACAACAATGTGGGGCAGGTGCTGTGCAGGAAAATAAGCTTTAGTTGCGTAGGCTGACCTGATTTTCTTTGTAAAATTAAATATTCTTTCCTGGAGAATGAGGAGGAAAATCTGCTGACAGCAGTAGTCATGTTGTATTTACTAAAACAACTGAAGTACTGTACAATCAGATCTCATGAAGGCTCATAGAAAAAGGGAGGACAGGATCGAGTTACACTGGTAATCAAATGAGCAGTGACTGTCCTGTTCTTTCTCTCTTTTTGGGTAACGCTTTTATTTTCTGCTATATTATTACAGTTTTGATGCAGCTTAGACTTTGATGTTAATGGCAGTGGATTGGTAGCAGGAAAAAAGCTGAGTCTGTCCCAGTCAGCAGGAGTATCATTAAATTTATTAGCCTGAGATATCTGCTCTTAGTATAAAGAGCCCTTGTGTTAGTCTTTGGTGTGAGCCTTCAGATGCTTTTGGGGATGTTTTATGCTTTGCATTTTGAATATACTGTTTCCATCTGATGCGTAAGGCAGAGTTAGCAATATGTGATGTTCCTATTACTTTTATACTTAATAGTTCTCAGGCAGCCCAGCTTTCAAATAAAAAAATCTGCCTTCAAGAAAGAAAACTTGGACATATTTGCATAACTGAGTCGCACGCTGGCTTTGGAGAATTATTCAGAAGTAATTTTAGTTTGTCAGTGATGAAAAGTGCTAATGAATTAAAGATCATAAAAAGTCACTCATTGGCTACATTAAATTTACACTTGTTTTTGTGTCTTTGGCACGCAGCTGTGTCCATTGAGGTTATCGCTGAATCATTCCATGGACAGAAGGACTTTATTGTGCTGCCATGGAAAGCAGATGATTATATTCTGCAGAATTTGGTGGTCAGTTTAGAAGGATTAATACTAAATATATATAATAAAATGCGGAGAATACATTATATTAAAGTAGATTATCAAGAATTTTTCCACTTAAAGCAGTTTTGGATTTGACATTTTATTTCCAAGTTAACTGTAAATATAAGGTGAGCAGTTGAATTACAAAAAAAAAGTTTAATTACTAAAAAAAAGACAACTCCTAAGTGGATTTTCTAAAACCAAACTCTGGAGGTTAAGCTTTTCTCTAAGACTGTAGACAAGTGTAAAAAAAAAAAAAAAGGCTTTTAAATGCTCTGGTGGAAATTTAAGCACAACCTCAGACTTAACAAAGCAGGCTGGGAGTTGTTAGGCTCCTTAGATGTGTGGGAAACTTGTTGAACGTTTCTTCTTTGAAAATGGAACACTATTAATAATAGTTCCATTGAGCGATCTTGCCATCTGTGAGACATTAACCCAAAGACCCTCCTTCTCTTTTCAGGCTGGACAATTTGCTTAATATGGCCTATGGCGTAAAGAGGTAATTAGAATTCCACAGATTGCCAGATGTCCGTGTTGGCACAGATTGGTGCTACAATTTATTTTTCTTTAATTCACTAACTTTATTTTTTTTATCCCTTCTTTTCTTCCACCAGCATGTCAAATTCTTTTTAAGTTTGGACTTCAGTTGGTTTTGTTACTTTAAAAGGCCTCACGCGCAAGTTCTGTGGGGTTTTTCAACCTTTTTTGATTTACAGGTGGGCTTCTCAAATGGTTTAGGTGCCACAGCTACAAGCATTGAAATTGCAGTTGCTTTGCTAAACGATGCTTTTTCTAGAATCAAAAGTATTAACTTGAGTTTTTAATAAATCTCTGATCTGATAATGGAAAATTTAAGTCAAAAATCAGAATTAGGCTGCTCTTGTGTCTCACAGTTAAGACCACCTTTCTCCCCATCTGGCATCATATGTTTGACTTGAAAATACAGCTGTGTGCACCTCAATCAGCCCGAAGTTTCTTTTGTTACAGGTTTAATACTTTCAATTTTTTTTTTCAGTCCTTGAGGTTTCTTTTTTTGTTTGTTTAAAATAGCTGTGTGTTTGTATGTGCACGCATGTGTGAAAGCTCAGCTGATTTGTCAACATTTCTGCTGTTCCATGAGTATGTTTGGTAGCTAAAATGAGATGATGTGTTGTTAGTGTTTCCTTTAATGGCAACATCAGCATAAGCTACCCTTGCAGCTAAACAAAGGTGTAGTCTTACTCCTGATGTTACCCTAAAATGTCCAGATTAAGGTGAGAAAGTACTTACTACTTAATCTTCTGAAATGGTCTACTCACCACACTTGAAAATTGCTTGAGCTTTTTTTTGAAGCTCGTCCTATAAAAAGGTATGGTAAGTATATCTTTACACTAGCTAGTAGCAGACAGAAAGGGGGAGTTTAACTCCTCAGTAAGTCAGATCTGAAATCCTGAGCACTCACAAGAGGAAAGTCAAAACAGAGCTTCTCCCCAGAAGCACCAGTGCTGGTGTTCATGGGCACGTTGGTTGTCAGGATATCCTTAGTGGTGATGGGGATGTGGTGAGTCAGAACCCCCTGCCTGATTTTATCACACGTCCCTTCTCCTGTGTTCTCCCACCTTATTTGTTCCTTGATATCTTGTCAGAAACATGAAAAAACTCCCAGTTGAGTGTCTGTCCAGGTGCAAGTCAATGTCAGAAGGATGGGTTTGTTCTGGGAGGTTTCCCTGGGTTTTTGCTGCTGCTGCTGCTCGTTCCCTGGAATCAGGCTGGCGTGTGGCGCAGGGTAGGCTTAGTCTGAACAGAGGAAAAGAGCAATTACTGCCTTTATAGGTTATACATCTGCTTTCTCAACATTGTCTGCAGTGTTACTCTAAAAACACAGCAGTATTTAAAGTCATTTTGCAGGCATCTTAAATTAGTTCTTGTCTCCTCTCAGCAAACCTTGGCAATTGTACCTGCACCAGCAAAACCTGAATTTAGAGGTGCAGGGTCACAAAAAATACCGCACTGATAATTTCTGAAGCTGTTTCAGAAACAGGAGATTGGCTCTCCCTGTGCTAACTGTGTGGTACTGACGGAAAATGAGACATGCTGATGTGGGAAAAAGGTTTTATTGAGGCTAATTTCAGATCACTTGCTAGTTGCAAAGCTCCTTATGCGATAGGTGATCTTGTATTTGTGTCAATACACTTGCACCAGTTTTGTGCATGTTTTGTTGGATTTAGAGCAGCTGCTGTGCTCATGGCACATAAATAGTTGAAAGCTACATAGCTCCTAAAGGTTTCCAGGGAAAAGCTGCTCTCCAGTGAACTGTAGGAAACATTAACCCTGTATATCAATGCAGCATTTCTTTAAAATGCGAAGCCTTATAATGCATTGTACAGGTTTTATGTCATCCTTACTTAGAGCATGGTGTATCCCTTAGTGTTGTATTTCACATTAAATTTAAACATTCCAGAAAAGCAGTGCTTGCTGGCTTATGTATATTACTGGCACAGTTAGCCCTTGCCAGTGATGGGCTTGAAGTCCCATCTTCCAGATTTCAAAACGAGCTGTAGCTGTTGGCTTCTACAAGCCCTGGCTGTGCCTTATTTCCAATCCTTATTTCCACCCGCGGTGGAAGGAGCAGTAGAAATTGGCCTTGTCCAGCCTTTCTGTGCTGAACTGTTGTGATAATGTCAGTGGTTTCACCGTGCGGGAGAAAAACTAAAATGTGTCGAGATGAGGATTTGCAAAAGTGAAGTTGAGTTGGAAAATTGCCATGTATTTTTAATAAACTGTCTGCAAACCTTCCTGAGGATCTGATGCTGTGAGCATTTGTGAACTGCTCATTTACAGCGTAGCTACACCCCAGTGATGATCCTCAGCTTAAGATGTATATTCCAAGTGTCTTCTTTTTCCCTGAATATACATAAAAAGCGCCGTCAGGCGTCAACAGAACAGTGAGCAACCATCAAGTGTGTAGTTTCCTTTATGGTTATTTAATATACACTGCATAATACTGTGCGGATTGCTAAAAGTGTGTGAAAATTATTACAAGTGTAAAAAGTTTTGGAGAGCACAAGAGCTCACTCAGCAGCAGAGTCTTCTCTCTCGGCTCCCTCAATCATCGCTCAGAAAATCCTGAGGAATTATTATTCTGTTCTGGTATTAAAACTCATCATTTTGAAGGTACACGTGAAACTGGATTTTTAAGACGTTTCCACTGTGCAGTTGTTATTTTAAAACATATCCCAAAGTGTAGCTTCAGAAAGCATGTCAATTTTTTTTCCACACTGATGAAAGGAAAATTATGTTGATCCTGAGGGCTGATACTGCTTAACATCTTCATTAATAACCTGAGTCATGGGCTGCGCTGCGCCCTCCTCGCATTAGCGGGTGACACTAAATTGGTGAGGAGCAGGGGCTGTCACTGCTGCTGGCCATGGCTGCCACTGGGGAGACCTTGGAAAGCTGCAGGAACGCGCTGAAATTCGGGAAAGGCACATGTAGAGTTTAGCCCCTGACTGCTGCCTTCAGCCGCCTACAAGGGGCTTTAGAAAGAAGGTGAAGCTGAGCTTTCCGCAGAGGTCAAACGAAGGAGGACAAGAGTCGGCAGTGACAGGCTGCAGAAGGGGAAATTCCACTTGAGGATAAGGGAAACTCATCCGCAGTGAGGATGGAGTCCTGCTGCAGGGGCTGCAGGAGCAGGGTTCGTGTCCTTGGAGATTTCCTGAGCTTCCCTCTGCAGGGCCATGAGCAGCAGATCTCATTTGAGAAGTTTGCCTTGCTTGGAGCAGGAGGCTGATCAGATGATCTCCATAGATCCTGCCCAGCCTTTGTTATCCTGTGATGGATCTGTGTTCGTAAGCACCTGGCTTTGTCTGCTCTCTTCGGATATTCGAGGTAAAGTCCCAAAGGACAAGGAGGGAGAAACAGTAGGGTGCTCTATTGAATTCTGGGAGTTAGTCCCTGCATTGACTTCTTGAAGAACCTTGAGCCTGTCATGGAAATGAAGCTTCACAGAATGAAGGTATCAGTTGATGTGCTCATTAATTGTATTTATGTTCAACTTATTCTACAATTGCTGCATAAACCTTCTTTGATATGTGGCTGGCTTTAGGACTTTTTATTACCTGGATTTTTTTCCCCTAGTGTATGTCAATTAAGGACTATGTTAGGAGGAGAAATAAAATCTTCCACTTAGAGACATCTCTCTAATAGTATTTTTAGCTGAAGAAGCTACTGTTACAGCTGAATCCTGACAAAAGCATTTCTTATTAATCTTTAAAATAGGTCTTGAAGTTTGCTTGGGTTTTTTTCACTGCAGACTAGTAGGAGATAAAGCATTAGATCTCCGTTGTCCTGAAACTTACATCAATGCTGGGAATAAGTGGCAAATTTCTACAGGCCCTTTTTACACGAGCTGTTGTTTATCACAGCGTGTGCAGGCCCTCTCTGACTCAGATTGTCCTCAAGCATTTCTTTTCTGAGGTCTTTGTACACATACATCTAAGCAGGGCTTATCCTCGGAGGGAGATGCATTTATGCCCGGGTTTGGCGGTTTTATTTAGTACAGCTCCCCTCCGCTTCAGCAGGAGTTAGAGAGAGCAAGGGTGGCTCTGTGGTCGTCTTCTGGGGACAGGATCCAGAACCTTCCGTGCCATTGGCTTATTTACTTTAAAGTCTTGGACCCCTGTAGCTCATTCCAAGAGATATATTTAGAATAGACCCCTCTTTTTGCTCGGTAGGTTTTCTCCGATCACAATTGATGGTATGACGAGCCTTGTGGGAATGAATATCCCTGGTCACACCGGGACTGGATGGTGCATCTTCGTCTACAACTTGTCCCCCGACTCGGATGAGAGCGTGCTGTGGCAGTTGTTTGGTCCCTTTGGAGCGGTCAATAATGTCAAGGTGATCCGTGATTTCAACACCAACAAGTGCAAGGGATTTGGCTTTGTCACCATGACCAACTACGACGAAGCTGCCATGGCGATTGCCAGCCTTAATGGATACCGTTTAGGAGACAGAGTATTGCAAGTTTCCTTTAAAACCAATAAAACCCACAAATCCTGAATTTCATATCCTTACTTACTAAAATATATATATATAAATATATATACGAACAAAACAAAACAAAAAAAAAAAAACTCTTCAAGGCTTATATTCAACCATGGACTTTATAAGCCAGTGTTGCCTAAGTATTAAAACATTGGATATCCTGTGAGGAACAGGAAAGGATTTTATAATGCTTAGAAAAAAAAAAAAAACCTTTGATGCATTGAATGTTCTTTCATAGCTGTCGTTGTTGAATATAATATACATAGATAACGATGTGCAGGGATTTTTACCCGGCCAGCTAGTTTTACTACCTTCCTTGAAGGTGGGTCTTTTTAAGATGACCATTCACTCATTTGAAAAAATAATAAAACAAAAAACAATTTTTACGAACTAATGGGATTAAAAGCGAGAAAAAAAAAATTTTGTTTTCTTTTCTGTTTTTTCAAAACATTGATTGAATCAGATTGGTAAACCCCCCACACAAATTAAAGAGGAACAATAAAAATTGCAAAAAGAAGAACATAATTTTGCAACTTTTTTTATTTTTCCTTTTTTCTTTTGTATCATGTGAACTAAACAGTCTTCTGTTAGGGAATGGGGTAACGGGGGATACCTGATGACATAACAATTTAAATAACATTAACAATGTTGCCAAAGAGGTGGTCTCTTTGCTGAAAATGGGTTTCAAGAAAAATCTATTTTTATAAAATATAAAGAATTTTTACAAGAGAATCTGGATTTGAGAAAAAATATTTTGACTGGCTAATTTAGGGGAAATTGACAACTTTGTCATGTTCATACTGCACTGGTAACTTTTTAGAGATCAAGATGTGTGTTTTAAACTGGATTAGTAGATTGTTTTTTGAAGGATGGGCTACAAACAGATGATCTTCGTATCTTTTCATAGCATGTAATAAAAATATTAAATACAGTACGGGAGAGTGTTCTTCCCAGGCACGCAGTTACCCACAGTCAAAACCCAAAAGCAAGGAGATGAGTTGCAAGACGGTTTTTCTTTAAGTCATCAGTATGGGATATCAGCAGAACAAAAGTTAAAAAAATTAATTTTTGATCAAAAACTTCCTTGGTTTGAGCAGTAGGTGCTACAAAATTATTTACATATCTTAGTATCATAGTTAAATGTAATGTGTTTAGAAAAAAATACATTTGCTTTAAATTTGTTAAGAATTTTCAAATTCACTTTATAGCCCAAGCTAATATAATTGGGCTGTGTTGGCACATTTGGAACACTGTTTATGTTGCTTGAAACACTTATTTATTTAATTGCCGATGTGATGCATATGGCCAAAATCAAATATAGCTAGTTTGGCTAGTCTACTTATTTGTTTACTTAAACTATGGGAAGAAGCATATTATTGTGTCATTTTGTTGTGTGTGTATGTGTATATATAATATAAATATATATATATATAAAGTTATTTTTTCTTTTGGTTAATTTATTATAAGTTGTAACACTTTGCTAGTTTTGTTTGTATATGTCTTAAAATGTTTTCTTATGATACTTAAGTGACAGAGGTATCAAGGTAACTTGTGTAGAAATATTGTTTGATATATTGTCATGTTTGTTGTGAATATTTTTTCTTACTGCACAGTAGAAAAGAAAACAACTGGGTCTTTATTTTAATGTAATTCAGATTGGGGAAAACAGAGCTAAGGGAACAAAATGACTGAGGGGGTGCTCTCCCATGTCCAGTGCACTGATCATTTTAGTATGTTTGTGCTTTGTACGGTTATATATTTAAAACAAAAAAGGGTCATGCTCTTCCCTGAGTACTAGAAACAGTTACTCGCTATGCATAATCTAGTTGATAGTTAAATTTGCTATTGCTTTTCTTGTCTTGTTATATAAAATCTTTTCAATACAAGTTTAGTCTTAATGGTAATAAAACGTTATGGTTATTTATAACTTGTGCTTATTTTGTGCATTTTTTCCATGCTATACCCACTAACTGCATGTAGACTAAGTATTGTTTTTTCACACTGAAGAGGCAAACTTTTGTAGTAGACAAATAACTAAAAGCAAAGGCTGCATCATAATTTTATCAGTTTTTTACTTTAACAATGTTAGATTTTAGTTTAAAGGAACACTCATTCAATGTTCAGGGAAACCTTTATACATCATCTGCTATGAATGAGCGCAGTTTGCTGGGAAAGTTTTGATGCATTTGCTAAGCATTAGTGGGGAAGGCATGTCAGAATCTTTTCTCTACGATGTGTTTTACTATCTGAATAATAATAATAATTTAAAAAATCTTTCTTAGGACCAGGCAGTTGTATACTTTAGTTATAATGAATGACTTCATGTTAACCTTGCTAGTTTAGATCATTTCTGAGGGAAAGTATTGTAAATGTTTTTTTCATAACCTTGTTGTGTTTGAATTATTTGTACTTTAATTGTCCAGACAATAAATGAAAGTGTGTAGAATGGCTATGGACTTTCCACCTTTTTAAGTGTGTTCAGATGTTTTAGTGTTCCCAGCCGCACCTCAGCCGAGGTAGAGGTTTAGTCTCTGATTCCAGAAGCAAGGTCTTCGAGAGAAACGTTCTAGTCAAACCAGATTGAGCATATTCATGATTTGTTTTTCCTTCCAAAGGCCAGAAAGAATTGGCCATTTAATTTAAGATGTTGAACACCAAATACCAAACTGTAACTTTCATTTATTTGAATGTGGAAGATGCTGAAGGGTTTCTACTATATACAGTATTTTTACACAATGAAAATATTAACTCAGTCAATATCAACACTTTAAAACATAGTGAGCAAATTTCAGTGATAATAACAGTTTTTAAGCCATCATTTAGTTTGACTTTTCTATGAATATGCTATGAATGTCATGCAATATGAAACAGTGTACATATTGTCTGATGTACAACAGTATATATGATCACATTCCAAATTTGATTCTTTTCACCATGTGTTATAACTAGAGTTGATACTTCTTTCAGTTGACTTGTTTGAATCTCATTAATACAAATATTCACTTCATGTTTATGTTCTGTAACATTCACTAATTGAGAATATGTACCTTGTAAAACTGCAGCATTGAATTTCGTAACTGAGATTAGGAAACTCTATCAAAGGGCTGGATGGACTGTGTGGTTCTTCAGCTCCTTCACCTATTAATAAACTCGTGTTTTTGTGAGATTAAGTTACCATGTTGGTTATAATAATTAATTTCAAGCCACAGAATGGGTTTGTTCTTAAATCTACAGCTTGCTTAATTTCATCCTTAAGTCCACCTCACCATGCCATAGTAAAAAGCAGAAGTGGTTAATTTGGTCTGTTTAAAGACTTGGCTCTGAAAAACGTCATCCTTCCATCTATCTATATATGTATATACACTACACATATTTTGATTATATACATATATATACACTTTACAACATGCACCAGCCCATTTTTTTTTAAAAAGCCTGCATTTTCTGTTTAAGAAAGTGACATTTTATAACCAGCACCATTTCCTATGGTTCTGTCTGCTTTATAGCATTTGTTAGGGTTGTCACCTAATTTTTCTGCAGCCCTTTCTTCAGAAAGTGGGGAGACCAAAATCACTGTATGGTCTGGGTGCTCTTAAGACAGAACACAACGGGCATTTGGGGGGGTCACCTTTGATTCCGATTCTCCCCACTTCCACTTGAAGGTTGGGTCCTTGTCTTTACATCCCATAAGGTACCTGTTTCTCTGTTCAGGTGAGCTCCTGTGAGCTGAAGCACACCACTAACATGAGAAAAAGGACTCTGCCAGCTTTAGGGATCTGGGATCCAAAGTTCAGTCCTCCTTTTGAGGGTATCACAAATGGGAATGGGATAAAAACAGTCACAGACGGGTTCCCCATGCTGATCTACGGGAGTGTTTTCAGAAAGTTTTACTGAAACACAGTTTCTGCTCAGCTGGGATCAGAACCACATTTCACTAACACACATTCAAAGTAATCAAGGTTTATATTTCCTTCTTGAAAGGGTAATCACTCTTTCTGCAATTAGTGAGCCTGCTGCATAAATGGAAAATCACCTGGGGGAGGGTGTTTCAAGTGCATTCACTTTGTGTTCCACTTCAGCTTACCTTAGATGCAGAGCCGGGCTTGGAGTGCACTGAGAGGGGACTCAGTGTTGGGAAATGATGGCTGGCAGCTCCAAGGGTGCAATGAACGACCCTTGAATTCATACTGGGGCCATTCAGCTTTCCTGGTGTCCCTGAACTTGCAGCAGCCGAACACACAAGCACTCTGGTGCTCCCCCTTTGCAGTGGGAAGGGTGGGGAGGTGGGTCTGGGTCCACTGGGTACTTGGATCAGCCTCGGGATAACTGATGGGGGAGGCAGTCCCAGAGCTGGTCCAGGGAAGCCTTTCCCCATCACCAGAGGCCAGGCAAGGCTGTTACCCAGCACATCTCACTTATGTGCCTGCAGAGAGATGAGGTAAAGCCAGGTCCCAGTGTGGTGACAGTAAAGATTTGCTCCCTGCCCTGGAGGTCTTGCAGACTGAGCTCCCTGCACAGAATTCATTGTGTATACAGAGCAAAATGAAAGGAGATCAAATCCAGCATAACTTCACGAAAGCTCTGACATCTCAGACTAATACAGCATCTCTCTTCTAAAAATACCTGACTTCCTAAACCCAGGAGATGGGATGGGGCCAATCCAGCTGAGCCTCAGCAGCTCACAAGGGGACACATCACCTGGGCACAGACAGGGGCTGCTGCAGGAGGGGAACATGAGGCCCCAACCACACACAAAGACACAAATCCTGTGGGATGCTGCACTGGGGCGTTGCTGCAGGGCAGCCCCTGGCCACCTGCTCAGGGCAGTGCTTTCATCCCCGCTGCTTTGGGGGTACCTTCAGCGCCCAGGGGAGTGGTGGTGCTGGTGCAAGAGGCAATTCCGAGGCCTCTCCAGGAGACACGGTGTGCCACTGGGTGTGCTCGAGAAATTCCAGTGGGATCATGTGCTGTATGGCACCAGGGTGATCAGGAAAACAGAAACTGAAGAGTCACCAAACTTGAATTGTTTCTACCTCCCATAAACACAAAACCTGTGTTTTAAAAAGCCTGTTCCTGTAAATCTTTCAGAGCTGAGCATGAGAAAGGGCTGTAGGAAGAAAAGTGCCCAAAAGGCAGGGTCATACAAAGGCACCCTGATTTAACTCACCCACAGTTAAAGATAAAAAATCAGACTGCTTCTTCCAGATTAGCAGTTTTCTGAAATACTCTTTCTACTCCCAGTACGAATAACTGGAGAAATGGATACACACACACATGCAACAGCTGTTTTTTCTGACACAGAAGTTTTATTTGCCACACTCCTAAGGTATCACTGATATTTTTAAATGCCAGTCCAGCATATTTTGAAATATTTCATCTTAAATTTCATTGAGATTTTAAAAGTTACAGAGCTGCAATATTTTTCTTGTGGAGTAGCAAAAAAAAAATCCTAAAACCTCTATTCTATTCATTCCACAATAAACCTCTTGTCTCACATCATTGGGGTTTGGAGCTGCCAGCAAGTGAGACCCAGCTACTGCTGCTTACAGGCAAACACAATCTGAAGCAGGTTCATATTCCCTTTCCCACAGAGCAAGCAAACCCATGTGCTAAGTGGAGCACAATATAGTCCAGAGTAAGTCCAGAGGCTTGTTTTCGTCACTCAAAACACGTGTCTTGTCCCCAGGCCCTCCAGCCAAGCCACCAGCCTCATGCTGCTGAGACCCCTGAGCCTTGTCAGGTGTGACATCCTCATCCTGCCACTGGGTGATCTTGGGGGGAGCCCAGCCTTGCTCTGGTGTCTGAAGGACAAATGGGACAGGATTCACTTGTGTGTCAATCCACCCCATACAGGGTCCCCAGCACTGGGGGCTCTCCCTGCAGGCCGTTCTCCCGCCTGGCCCACAGCACCCACTGCATCATCAGTCCATCACTTCAAATAACCAAATTCCCTAAATTCCATTTTTGATAAGCCAGCCACAGTGGCCCAGGAGCCATCTCTCAGGAGGAGGAGGAGGAGGCCACCTCTGGCCTTGTCACCTCTGGCCTTGTCATGTCCATCCTGAACAGCTGCTTAACACCACAACCACTCAGGCCCTGGGTTCCACCTTCCCAAGGCCACCAGTGTGACCCCGGCCTAGGCAAAGCCACATTTTTGGTGCTACCTAAGGCTGCCCAAGCAGGTGGTGCCATGGGGCTGGTGAGTCTGGCAGTGCCTGACCTCCACTGAAATGTTCCCAAATTCTCTTTCTCCCCCAAGACCCAGGCAGGAGCCTGAGATGCTGCATGGCCAGAGCACGGGTGTTTCATAATGACAAAAGAGTTTATCCAATTAGAGGAAACAAAAACCCCTTAAACTCTGAAAACGAACATAAGCAATGCCATTGAAAGAGCAATCATTTACAAATAAATCCCTGCTAAGGGAAAAAAAAACCCTGCCAAAGGACAAGGGGTTCAGTTTGGAGGCCTTGGCTGTGCTGGAGTGTCACTGTGTGTGTCACTGAGCGTGGCTGAACTGCCCCAGAAACCTTCTCAAGCAACATCGAGGCAACCTGGCAGTCCCAAAATACTAAATGGTATTTAGTGACTTTTAAACACACACAGTCATTACCTCCTCAGTCTGAACATCAGGACTGACTAGAGCTGCCACTGTCAATTTGTTTTAAAGCACCACTTAGACTTTTCTTCCCGTGCATTTTGTTGGAATTGCACAGGTCCCAACCAAGTGATATGCAAGAATTAGCTTTTTACGAACAATACAATTCTGATTTTAAATCAGCACACGAGACAATTAGTTTTGTAAGATAAGGAATCTGTTGCAAATATACAGCAGTACACCCACACATCACCATCTGCTGTGGAGAATTAAATGTACAACTCACAAATTAAATCCTGCAAAGTTGGTGCAAAAAGGTCCTTGCTTGAATTTAAACAAGGCTGTGGAAACCTGCAAACACATTGCAAAAGATCATGAAAACAATAACAAATTTGTCCATCTGTGAGTCAGTTCTAGCAGGGTTGGGGTTTTGTTTTGTTTTTTTTATATTGGTGCATTTGCAATAAATGTTGCAGCTCACAATGCAAATTGTGTAAACTATATTTGAGCTCTCCTGACCAGGAAAAGTCACTGTTGGAGGTGCTCCTTACAGGTTCCTTAACTTTACCCCAGGTCTTCTATTCTTACAGGGAGGAAAAACAAAACAAAACAAAACAGAAAACAAAATTCCTTTTTTTTCATACTCAGTTTATTGAAGAAAAAAAATATTGGCAAATCTGGCAATTGTCGTGGATGTTTTATTATTAGATTTATTAACAAACACTGTTCCACTGAAGTGAGGAAAAATAAA
Source organism: Cyanoderma ruficeps (assembly GCA_008694505.1). Taxonomy (NCBI): domain Eukaryota; kingdom Metazoa; phylum Chordata; class Aves; order Passeriformes; family Timaliidae; genus Cyanoderma; species Cyanoderma ruficeps. The sequence goes on from VZDJ01001247.1 coordinate 19,677,267, forward strand.
TATCAACAATTACTGCTGCCATGAAAAAAATCTGACAAATATCTGCATCCCTCTGACTCCTTTGGAGCCAAGCCTTCATTCTCTGATTTTGCCTCCCATGTCCTTCTAACGCACTGCTCTTAATTTTTTTTTACACCTGGCAGAACCACCTGAGACTAAGTCACATTTCCTGTTCTCCCGAGGAAGTGGCTATGAAACCTTGATAGCCAAGAGAGGCAGTGAAGCCTCTGGACCTGGACACAGCAGTAAAACACGAGCTTGGCTGTGAGGAGGAGGCTGGAGCAGCCTGGAAGCCAAACTCTTTGCACCTCTGCCTTTTCTGGGTTTGGCTTTGACCCCCAGGTCTGCTGGGCACTCGCTGGCTGTAAATGAGCCTGGGACCTGCTCCTCACACTCTCACCAGCTGTGCACCTCAGAAGAGTTGTCTTTTGCAGCATTAGGATGACCAAAGCTGTGCCAGCGAGCTCTGAAATGCAGGTGCCCTTCTCTTTTCTCTTTTAATGGGATGCTGGGAAAATGCATTTTCCCTGGTTACCACTTAATTGTATAAATAAAAGGGCTTTTAACACGCTGTCTCAAAGCACACACTTATGCCATCAAGCCCATCAGCATCTGGGGTTCCACCTGCACCTCCCCAAACCATGGGGTAGGAAATACAAGATACAGCATTCCCCTACCACAGCCAGAAAGTGCTCCGAGTTGGTGTTCTCAGGGATTTTAGCAGAGCGGGGTTTTTTTTGAAAATGAAATTGTTTCCTAAACCTTTTCTGAGATGCATGTACTGCTTTAGCACGCACTTATCCTCTCACACACCTGGGAAGTGCTCTCAGCACACACACCCCGAGTGTAATTTATGCTGAGGGACCTGCTACATGTTTAACTCCGATAAAGTGTATCCGTAATTAAGAAACGCAGCATCAGAGGTACAACGTGCGCGGAAATTTGCGGAAAGGATTCTATCAACGGAACGAATGCTGCCGAGGACTATTTAAAACCACAGCCTAATCAGAATACTACGCCTCTCTATATATTTATATCAATATCACCAACCCTTTGACATCCCCAGCACTGCTAACACTCTGCCTGGGAGCTGACTTATCGCAGCTGCCTTGGGCACACTCGCATGCATAAAAAATCAAGTGACTTGATTAATCAGTGGAAGTTGCTGAATCATGGGCTTGCAGCCGTGCCTGCGTAGCCCTGGCTATCGATGGGAAACCGGCAGCCTGGGATTGAGATTAATCCCTATCAGCTGGTCCACAGACCTGTGGGGCCCTTTGCCAGCATTTTTATGAGAAATAGAACCTTAAAAATTTCAGACCTGAAAAATAGCCGTGTCAAAGGGGTGGGAGGGTGTGCGTATGAGAAGAGACTCCAACCGCAAGTGTCAGAAGGGAAGTAGAGCTCAGGAGAAGAGAGAGGAAAACCGTGAGCAAGAAAATCCTGACTCCATCTGGAAGCTGCCTCCAAGAAGCACAGCCAGAGGCAGCAGCTGCAGGTGTATCGCAGCTTGAGCAAACCCTGTCTGAAATTCCACAGCCCCACCAAGGGAAGAGCAGGAAGAAATGAGGGATGTGTGACATGGGTGGGGATGGAAAGCAAAAGTAGCCGGGCTGTGACACCAGTGCAACCATACCCGGAAAAGGGGAACACTTCTGGGTCTCCTGGGCATGAGCTACCTTGCCTTGGGCTTTCAGCAGTCAGAGAGGCTGGGAAAAAAAAAATATTCCCTTAACACATAAAGAGGAAAAGTAAAAAGATAAATGTCTAGGGGATATGTTTAATTTGACACTCCTTGTGGAGGCTCCTTGCAAGGCTTACCCTGCCCAGTGTCTAGCAAGCTTCACCTGCTCTCAGGGCGGCTGGAGGCTTTGGGAGAAGGAGCTTCCTTTCTGTGCCAGCCTGTGTCTGGAAAAAAAAACCAACAAACGCTTGGAAACAATTCACTGAGCCCCGCAGGGATCATGTGCAGCAGCCCTGCTGTCTGGCCATGTGCCCCAGATGGGAATGGTGCTTTTTGTCCTGGGGTTCAAACCCTCCCATCCAAAGACATTATCCTTTAGTTGGATCTTCAGGTGAGACAAACAGGCACTGCTCCTCTGAAGGACCCTGCCCCAGCTGCTTTCTGCTAGGAAATCAAGAAACTTTTTTGTTTAAAGAAACACATTTGCCAAATCTTCACTGCCAGGCAGCTGGTCAAGGCTTTTGCTTTGCTTTTTCAGAGGGTAAGTTAAGTGTCCTTGAATGAGTGTCTGGAATAAAAGGAAAAGGAGGGCAAGCACCCTTTGTGCCAAAGCTCTTATGCTTCCTCCAGCGTGACTCTGCTGCACTTGTGAATAATCATATTAACATATATTAGAGGCGTTGTGTGCCAGTAATGGAAGAGCACAGTAGCTTATCTATTAAAATAGCCAGAGCAATAATATCATGTCAGCTAAATTAAAAAGCAGAGAAGACACCAATCAGGTTGATCACTGCCTAAACCCATTGTATCTCTGGCTACACACATATATATTTCAATATGAACTGGCTCTGTGTGTATTTTCAATGTTAAGAGATAAAATACTGTTCTTTGCCATGTTATAAACTAAGTTTGTGCAATGGAACAGATTTTTAAAGCTAAGTTAAAACCTCTTGAGACTAAGGGGTTTATAATGAAAATGCTGACAGACTCTTAACTGGAGCACAGGGATTTCTCTTGCTATTATGACCAGATAAACCAACAAGGTAATTCAATGTAGTGTTCCAGCTCCAAGACACTAACACAGTCCTTCTGGTCCCAGGTGCTGAGGGGAAGTTAAATATAAAACTTAATGAAACTGCTGTGACTGACTACAGGGCTGGCTGGTTGCCCCTGCACCAGGGAAAGGTGAATTTCCCTCCTGGGAAGGTGTCTGAAAGGCAGGCAGTGACCGGCTGCTTCAAGCGCAACCTCTGGCTGGAGCCTTCGAAACTTCACAGAAGTCAAATGGCTTTCTAAAGCCTACTGGGTGGCTAAAGTTGGAAAGCTGTGAGAATCAAACCCAGTTTCCGCACACACACCAGACCAAGAACTGACAAGAAAAGCAGAGCAGGTCCAACATCCCACCACACGCCACCCAAGAGTGCTGGGGGCAGATCTCTGCTCCCAGGGGCTGGGAGACACAGACCTGCCCTTCCTGCCCGCAAAATTGCCTTCAGCCTAGCACCTCAGACGCCAGGGAATCCAGCTCTCCTCCCAAAGCAGCAGCTTCAGGAAAGCTGAGGCCTGGATGAGTGCCACCCCTGGCCCCAGAGGCAGGAGGCAGCAGTAGGGCTGTGCTAAGCTGGCACAGCAGTTCTCCAGCTTCTGTCCAAATAGATGGCAAAGCTGCCAGCATCAGGAATGCTGTTCATGCCATGCTTTGACACCCAGAAAACTTTGCTACTCCTTTTTGTGCCACTTCTAATATTACCAAGACTACTGGGAGGTGCACATGCTGCCTCTACCTACACATGAAATCCTGAGCAAACTTCCCGAGGTTGGTGGGCTGGTAGCACTGCCTACTGTCAAGACCGTCTGACATTTCCAATTACAAGACTCTATTTTCAGCTGCTTATAACTGTCATATTTTGACCAGTAACTTGTCATTTTTCCATCCTGGGCATCTGCCGCAGGCTGAATTTTTTTGGAAAGCTTCAGCCAAAACAATATAGCTATTCCCAAGGGCAAGGCCAGGGAACAATGCACTGTTTTGTAATGGTAAAAGAGAAAAAAGAACTGACATCCTCTTCTTTAAGATGCACCACGACTCCTCGCAGTTTGGATAGGGGAGTAGAAATTCAGTCGATCTGTGACCTTTGTATTAAGGATGTGCCTTTTTGTTACTGCCATGAAAATCTATGCAAGTGTGGCCAAGTGAAAGCATTTGGAAAAATTCCAACCTGACTTCTTCAGCAAACACTTTTCTTTCATTGAGAATCCTAAAAGCTCTGAGGATCCTCTTCTGCTGGACTCATCTTACCCTCCAGCTTGTGCAGAAGGGAGTAGTCCCATCCCAAAGGCAAAGGGATGGGGAGAGAAAAGGCAGAACTGGAAAAAGGAGGAGATGGAGGGCAACAGGCAGTGTGATTTGCACCCACCAGAGTTGCTGGCTTTTCAGGGCTGGGAATGGGATCCAGGATCCTGAGTCTCACCATCAGGAGGCTGCCAAGAAGTGCTGTGAGATCCCACCGTGCCCAGTCGGAAGCGGCAGGTTTTACAGCTCCGAGCTCGGCGTGGCTTTTCCTGGGTTCACAGCCCACCAGCAGGAACTGCAGCTGGAAGTGCTCCACGCTCTGGAAATCAGGTGCCAGAATGAGCAGCAAACATTTAGCAACCCCATGCGAAACGCTGGGTTAAACGGCCTTCCCAGGCCCACAGAGCTTTTGGCAGGGCCGTGCAGGCGGCTGAGCTGGGACAGCCTCCCGTGCCCAGCTGCATTCCCTCTCAGGCTCACAGCAAACCAAGCAGGCACCCGGGGGAAAAGCATCCCTGACTCACCTGCGCTCCCAAACCCTTCCTGAGCTCCAGCCTCTCCTGCACCTGGGGCGGCAGAGGGAACCTGTGACACCCAAACCACAGCGTGGTTTGCACACGCAAACGGTGCAGGCAGCTTCTCTCCGTGGATTCCCTAAATTCTGACTACAGGAATACAATCCTTCATTATGTATTCATTTCTCTTGGAATATGGAAATTCAAGAGAGAGAAAATGGAGGGTGCTTTCTTTCCTGACAGTTGTCTTTGACTGGCACGTCCTTCCTTTACAGAAAGCTGATGTTTACTACTGCAATACATTTATTTTGAAACTCAGTTCATCTGCTGTAAGAAATTACTCAGACCATTAATTTTGGAAGCCAATGCTGAGAGATCACGAATGTTAAGAATTCTAATTATGTTGGGTCTGGAAAATTTAATGAATAAAAGAGACTTTTCATAAGCATCTCAAGCCATAATATTTTAATGCTATTGGCATTAATTAAAATATCTGGAATTTTTAAAGGAGCCCTCTTCTTCTCCCTTTAAATATTTTACTTCTACCATTAGAACAGAAAGAGAATTTTGCTAAAGCCACAAAAAAAGTGTTCTCTGTGGCTGATCATCTCATTTATAATCATGTCATGGCGGGAACAACCTTTCGCTGAAATTTTGTTTATGCTTCAAAAATTTTCTCCTAATAACTTCTTCCCCACCCCCCTTCCCAAGCACTTGCAGGCCTGGATTTGTCTTGTGTGCAGGGCTAGGAAGATAAAAGTCCAGATGATTTGACACCCTACAAGGGACTGAACTCTCAGTGCCTGATTAATGATACTATCCGTCTCAGAAGGTAGTGATTCCCTCCTTTAGAGCTGAGGGGCAAAAAATAGCCTAACCTTTGAATTCATACTTCATCATCTTCCTCTGGCATGTGTGGCTTTCTGCAGGGCACAGGGCTCAGTGCTGCCCTGCTGTCCCCACACCAACCAACTCAGCAAACACCCTGGGAAAGAGGGGGGCACCTGCTCCTCTGCTCTGCTTTGCACCCTGGCTTCCCTTGAATTTGGTGCCGTGTCCTGGGTGCCCGGAAAAAGCAAATTTCTGGGGGAAACCCTTGCACTGCAGGGTGGGGAGAGCGTGACTGCCAAGGTCTGTGCTGCCTGTGCTGTGACCAACGGCAGCAAAGCTGAATGCAGAGGTTAGACACAGCTCTGGCTCTGAGGTCTTGGGAAGTGGGCTCATTCCCTGACTTGAGAGCTCAAATGAGCTCAGAAAGATAAAAGGGGCTTTTTTTGTCTCTGATCTTAAGCTCACGGGTTTTTTTACTTGGATTTTTCTTAGTATCTAAATATACAGTCAATTGCTAGTTAGTAATAGTGGGACCTCACCTTGTTTGATGGTGTTCTCAGTTTTTAGAGTGTCTAATTAAAGGAGGAACACAGGAGCTGTCAGTGCTCGGCCATTGAGAAAATGGAGCCAGTGGGTTTTGCAAGCACTGGACGTGCCAGGAACTGCCTCAGATGGAACCAGCACTGTGCCATTGCCTGGGCAGGGCAGGGGCAGGTGAATGGAACATTAGGGGCAGTGAAGAAGCTGCCATGCCCTCAGACACATTTAAAAAGGCATCTTCTCTTGAAAAGGCCACAACTGTAGTTGTGAAATTTGAAAAGTGAAAACAGCCAAACAGCATTTTTGCAGTGGATCAGGGGAAGCAGTTTCCACAAGAACAGCAAATAACAGAAGGAGGAGGTTGAGCTTTATTTCTACCAAATTGGACAAGGCCTCCTTAGTCCCAGAGGTGCTTGGCACACAGCAGGGCTGCTCCTGTTGGGACACTGCACATCATCATTGCAGAGAGGCAGGTCACTGCTTCCTGGCACCACTTTCTCCTCCAACACAAATATGCAGATTCAGCAGGCTGCCAAGCCTGCCTGTGCTTATTTCTGTGCTGGGCACAGCCAGGTGCCACACAGGTGAGCTTGCACATAGACATACAGGAGGCCCAGGGGGCTTTTATCTATTTTCTCCATGTGGCTGAGAGAGCACCCAAAGGCACCTGCTGATTTTGTATGTTCGGTGCTGTGGAGAGGAAAAAATCGATGTGGGAGCTACAGATGGCTGCAGTGGTACAGGGTATTCCAGCCTGCTTTCTGATGGAAACACAACTGATTTAGTGGCTCAACTTGACTGACCATTATATTTTGTTTCATTATTCAACAGCACACACTGGAGAAACATGTTGTGAACATGCCCGGTTCTTTCAGGTGGAAGGAGGTGAGAACCATTTGTGTAGCATTTCAGAGACTTGTTTTAGTGACTTCACATGGTTTCAGGAAGCTTTTCTTCTAATATTGAGCTGCCTTTAGCAGGTCTTTTTTTTTTTTTCCTACACCTTGGGATCCAGTATCATTTCCTTGTTTTTTCTGCACTCCAGTGCTATCAGCAATCCTCAAGTGTTTGTCTCATCACTTTCAAGACTGCACCCCTACCCAGGAAAACAGTGAGGGAAAAACTTTCTGCTCTCTGCAGGCTTTTCTCCCAATAAGCTGGAAAATAATGTTTGTTTGGCTCATATTCTTAGCTAGCTGTGGACTCCCCACTGATACCCCCTGCCCTGTCAATTGCTAACTAATCGTGCCTGCAGTAAAAGTAATCCAAACTGGGGAGCTATTCAGCAGCAGAAGGATCCATTAAAACAGATTATGCTCTGTGCTCCATTTCTGTCCTCATCCTCCGGGATCACCCTGCCGAGGCTCTGCCCCCAGGGCACACACACCCACACTCTGCAAAGTCACCCTGGAGTGTCCCCTCAGAGGGCTGCCAGGCCCATCTCAGAGGGACAGGCAAAATCCAGGCCAGGGGGTCTGTCCCTGAGGGACCTGGCTGCGAGGTGATGTTAGCAGGCAGCCTGTCCAGGAATGCTCACGGGCAGGAAGCTCTCCAGGAAGCTGCTGCAATGGTTTTTTAGCTTTCTTATCCTTGACACACAGGCAGCAAAGCAGCTCAGTATTTGGTTTCACTGAGGCTTCAAGGGGAGCAAACCCCTATAGTGTTCAGGCCCTAGTGAGGCAAAAAAAAATGCCCAGTAGTGATGTCCTGGAGCTAATTCAGACTCCAAACTCAGTGGCTGCTTGGCATCAGGAGACACCCCGGCCTGAAGTGAGGAGCAGGGTTTCTGAAGGCCTTTGGAACAAGCCTGTGGTATTTCACAAAATGATAAACTTACAGAATGGTTTGTGTTGGAAGGGACCTTAAAAACCACCTTGTTCCAGCCCTCTGCCATGGGTATGGACACTTTCCACTGTCCCAGGTTGCTCAGAGCCCCATCCAGCCTGACCTTGGACACTTCCAGGGATGGGGCAGCCACAGATTCTCTGGGCATCCTGTGCCTGGGCCTCACCACCCTCACAGGGAACAATTCTTCCCTAATAGCTAATCTATACCTGCTTTCTATCACTTTAAACCTTGTAAAAAGCCTCAATCTGTATTTACATCCCTTCCCTTCACTGTGGATTAGCTACAAGGCCTTTATGTCTGTCCTGTGGGTTTCAGTGCCCCTGAGAAGACCCACCTCGGGCTCAGCCCCTTGCTTCCAGCATTGGCTTTCTGGAGCTCCTGCTGTACAGAGTAACAAACACAGTCCTGTTACACCCATGAGCTCAGTTCAGCCACCTCCAGCTGGGATATAACCACTGCCAAAAACACATGAGGTGCCCTGTGGCGTCAGGAGGCCCTGGAGCTCTGGATGATGAGGGACACTGATGCAATGGAGTTACCTCAGCTGGGCACTGAATCACCCACCAGAGAACACTTTGCACACCTGGAGCCACATGGCTGGGCCTTGCTGGGCTTCCTCTCCCCACTCAGTTTAATTGTGTGACATTAAAGCTACCCCTAAGCCAGCAGGACAGGCGTATGCAGAATGTACCTATTTACCTTGCAGGTTTTTAAATTCAAATGGGTTATGTAAAGCAGCACAGTCTACACAATTTAAATTGGCCTGAGTTCTGAAAGCTGCAGGTTCCAGGACCTGAAAGAAAGCCTGCAGCTAGGCTGAGTATCCAAGGGAGGTCCTCTTGGCATACAAAGATCAAGCACAATCTGAAATTCAAACATACCTTTACGCTTAGTTTTTATCTTATTTCAGTTCACGCAAAATAATGTTGCCCTAGAAATGAAATTTCCCCACATGTCTGGCACAGCTCTACAATGGCCATTTAGTGGAGCAGTAAAGCAAAGCACCAGGTACTTGACAGCTCTTTTTGTGTCACTCGCAACATGCCTTCTAATTCTAGAGAGCTACTGCCATGTACTCCAACAGGGTTTCTTTGCTTTCCTGAAGCAGTTACATGACTTAAGAGTTCGGTCATCTTTTCTCCTAATAGGAACTGAGGAATTGTACACAGGAAGGGCGCACAGGTAGAAGGCCCTGCACATTAAAATCAAGATTGCTCAGGACACCACGAATATGATCCACGCAGCTCTGCAAGATGAATTTTTATTATTTTCCCAGCTTAACATGCTAGCATTAATATTTCATTACTAGATTTCACTATGATTTTAGTCCTGTTACTGTCTCAACCAATTTATTGCTTGAGAAGGTTATTTTTAATCTTCAGCAGTAACTGAGAATATACCCTCAGAAAACCTTTCCCAATGTGGAATTTCTTTGCTCTTTCATTATAATTGAGGTGATGCTGTATCCAACAGCTCTTTATGAAAACAAAAATATGTTTTAAGAGAGAAGGGAGGTTTATCAATTTCTAGCTGAAAGTCTGCATGGCCCACTTGTCTTAATTTATAATTATAGAATTTCAGACATCACAAATGAGGAGAATGAGCTAAAAATATGTGATTTGATAGAGAAAGGCTGGGTTTAGCACTGAGCACTCGGGCAACTGGCGTCTGAGTGCTACAGCACTGGTGCTCCAGCAGTTTCCCTTTGGAAAATGAATGTGTTTATTTGGGTTCTGATTCAAGTAAGGTCAAGGGTGTAAGAGCACAGGCAGCATTAGGCCAGGTTTGTTCCTCTCTAGGTTTTTTATTTAGGGCTGTGTCTCAGAGACAGTCCTGGCAGCCAGAGAATTAAAAAAGGCCAAAGACTGCAGACGGACCTTGGTCTCAACCCCATCTCCCACCAGAACAGGGTTTAGCACACAGGCTGTGCACTAACTGTAAGAGAAAAAAAACAGGTCTCAAAAAAAGGTCTCTCAAAATCTGCTTCAGAGTTACAAAATGTTTCTCAGTGTCAAACACAAGCAATTAGTGTTATTTATTCATCCCCTTAAAACATCTCACTCCCCAGTTCCAATTCCCTCCAGCCAGGTACTGCCAGTGATATTGCACCTCCCCTTAATTCCAGCCTGATGGATTTAGGACAGGATGTGCCATTTTGGTCGCTTATCCTACCCTGGGGAGTCTGCTCTCTTTGCTTTGTGGACAACTTCTTTGTCCTACGTGCAGAGTTATTTTCCCTGTTGTGGGGATGGGGCAGGGCTGCAGGCAGTTCTCTACGAACCACTGGCATAAAGAATAACTGACCCTTCACCAGCCAGGAAATTCAGACTGTTTCCAAAGGTACACAGAAAGGCACAGGGATGCTGGCCTAGACACACAACAAGCAGATGATTTTCTTTTTTATCCCCTTGGACATAAACTCAAAATATCCCCTCGTATGTTGTCACATCTCCTAAGGGACTCTTCCTTCCTCAGCTACACAAACCCTCCCTTAAACTCTATCTGGAGTAATACCACCCTCCACATGTACCAAAACACCCATGCAGGGGTTCCCCTGGGCTGCCTTGTACCTCTCCAGAGCGTTTCCCCAGTAGTTCAATCCAAGGGAAAGCATGGATCTGGGCCTGTCTGTGCAGCCTGGCACGGCAGTCACCTTCACAGGCAGCTGAAAGCACCACTGAGGTACAAATCCCCACACCAGCCCCACATCCCAGTGCAGTCTGGCTAATGATAGTGGCACGTGTCAACAGCTCTCCAGCAGACATCAGGTACCTGCATCTTGAGAAAAGGTTTCACTACTCAAGTGCTCATTCTAAAACCTCTTCTCGTGTAATCATAGCATGATCATCTAATTTGGGGAACTTAAAACCAATTCAGAGCAGAACCAAAGGACACAGAGTTTTCACTCTGAGTTTTTATGGTTTTCAAACCTCTCCCAGCCTGCTGGTGAGTGGCCCAAACAGAAGAGATTGAATGAGTTCATCAGTACTTGGGCAAGAATGTTTTGGGGAGAAAGGAGGAGGTGGGCTCATACTTATCCCTTTAACAGACTCCAGGAATAAGTAATCCAAATCAAATGGTCTGTCTTTGACACAGCATCAAACAACTCATAAAAGCCTTCCTGGATTCTAAATATTGGGTACATTCTTCACAGGGAAGATGAGCAGCAGAGCAGATTTTCCATTGAAAACAGTTTCTTCTGAAATTTTTCCTGATCTGAGGATTGTAACGAGTGTATGGAAATTACAAGCTGCTATAAAAAATTACAGAGACTAAAACTACAATTTTATCCTGCATTAGAACAATTTTAACATTGTTAGAGGAATATATCTCTGCAATTTTAAAATTATTTGAGTCATGACAGAAAGACTCACAACTGCAATATTTTTCTTTCAGGTTCATCCTAGGATGTTCCTGAAGACTTGCTAGATGTCACATAATACAGCTTTTTGTGGGGACTGGAGAAAGTCACTTTGACAAGAAACACATGTAAATGGGAGCCATTGATTATGGGGAATTTAATTTTATCTATTCTGTATTCATGGTGCAATAAATAAAAATACTTCAGTGGTCACTGTAGGACTGCAACAACTTCTACAGAAATGCAATTTATAGTTGCATATTTTTAACAGCGAGCTTCGGCGTACATTTGATTAAATTCTGCTTTCCAGTGCACTTAATGAGAATTCTAATTCTCTAGAGATTTCTATAGGCATGCCAGGTAAAGAGGAGTCTATCAAGTCAGAGCTGTGGTTGTTAGTACAAGGAGCTGGTTCCTTTGAAAAGAAATAAAATTCATAAGCATGCATGCATATATTTTAATATTGCCAAGATACGTATTGGCAGAGCAATAAATAGTAAGAAGATTTATTACCCACTCTATTTCCCAATGTATACAAATGCAAGTGATACTTGTGAGGTGTAACATCTTTCAGGCATGTGTTTGAACTGAGTTTGCTGGAGCAAAGCTGATTTCTTTTGGGTTCTCAGAAAATTTGAGGTAGATTCAGCCTTTAAATTTCATCAAGTTATCCTATTGATTTCCCTGCCTGCCTGACGAGGAAGGTGAAGGACTTCCTCTAAGGGATGCAATGTCAAGTCCTGACAGAGGGCCATTCACTTCTCTAAGTAAACAGAGTCAAGAAATAAAAAAACCTTTTTCTTACCTGCTCCCGTTTGGTATCTCTCTGCTTCAGCTCTCAGATCATGATCATTTTTATAAGGACTGTCTCATTACCACAATCATCTTCTCATAGCAACTTGGAAAATAGGTTTATACTTTCTGGTAGGAATATTGGATATTCCTATATCAATCTGTAACCACAGCCTCACCTCAGGTAAGTTCTAAAAGAGATAGTTCAGTTTTGGCAAGTGCTTTTTTTTCTTGGCTGCAGTTTAGTTTTGGCAAGTGCTTTTTTTTCTTGGCTGCAGATCTGGGAGAAGGACAAACCCTGCTGAACAGGGGGGCAGGTTTGCCTTGTTCCAGTCTCCCTTGTTTGAGCCTGGGTGTTGGAAAGTGTGAGTGAAACCCTGGGCACATTCACCTCAGTGGCAAAACCCTTTTAATGGGAATGGGACCAGGATTTCTTCCATGCAGGGAGAGCTGTATCTGCCAGGTCTGTAAAAATTACGATGGCTGTTTGTCTCCAAACTTGTTCTGGTTTCGCTGCAGAGTTTATTGATTACTGGGTGTTTAAGCCATTTTTTGGTGTGAAAGTACGAACAAGATTATCTAGTCTTTTATCACTTTTAATATGCATATTTCAAACTAACTGAGTTCAATAAATTTGCACCCACCTTTCTGATGTGGACACAGGGAGAGCTGCTATTTGTGATAGCAGAGAGAGCAGAGAGTGTGAAGCTGTGCCCCAACACCACAGTCATCAGGTCACAGTGTTATTCTTGCTGTCACTACTATTAGTCCTGGAATTAAACTAAAATTAGTGTCCCCTAAAGAAAATAAAAGAATATAAAAGAATACAAAAGAATATAAAAAACCTTGCTTTTTGTCCTCTCAGCTGTTACACTCTGAACCAGTGGGTTATTGTAATACTGACCAACATTCAATTTCTCATTCTTATACTGGAATTTAAAAAAAAAACACATAGGGAGGAAAAAAAAAAAACAAGCAAAAAACAACCAAACTCAAAGCGCAAGAAAAGAACAAATTAAATATAGCTTGTGCTTATGCTGATTTTCAGAAATAGGTTAATAAACATTGCTTAGATGAAAGGAGCCTCAAGCGTTAAAGAAAGAAATCAGAAGGTCTCACTTAAGTGATTTTTTGGCAGGAATCAAATTAACAAATATAATATAGTTTGCTGACAAGGTGCTTGATCATTCTCAGCAGTGAGGAATTTTTTAATGTATATATTATATTTATTTATATAGATAGATGTATGCATGAGGTTGTGTTTGAGTTGATTCCGTTAACACTTCATTTGATAATGATAAATAGCATTTTTATTGAAAAAGAAAATATCCTGATTTGCAAGTGCAAGTTAGAATGTATGACATTATTATGTCCTACTGCATTTTCTTCTTCTTTAAAAAACACAATCCTTCAATGCTAAGTACAAAAGAATGCAAACGTTTCATTTAGTCCACAGACAATTTTCCTCTAATTCAATCTCCAAATAACAAAAAAGTACTTTTTTTGCAAGACGGTGGAGGGCAAAATAGAAAGGGAGACATAAAAGAGACTTAATTAGATCATGGAACTCTTTCTTAAGCAGTTCAGCATCTTAATTTCTGGTAAATTCAAGCAACATCCATCTGGGGGTTGGTTCTGTCAGTCAGTATCTGTGTCTGTCTGCCTTTATCCATCTCTCTAGGCATCCATGGCTGTGGCTCCCGAGCATCCCGAGCTCCGCACGCTGCGAGCTGCAGGATCCAGCCCCTCCTTGACAATGATCGGGGCTGACACTGACAAGCGCTCACACCCCATTCTCCGGCTCTTTTTTTTTTCTTTTTTTTTTTTTTTTTTTTTTTTTTTTTTTTTTT